>PVIR01000845.1:0-14336 GCA_004026965.1 Petromus typicus | reverse complement strand
TGGGTGGTGGTAAGGTGGGTAGGGCTATGGGAAAAAATGAGAATTAAGTTGTGTCTTATACTGGTACAAATCCCCATTATGGAGTGCAATCATGATGTGTATATTTAATGTACCAATAAAGATTAAAAAAAGATAAAATCCAGAGTAATAAAATCCAAAGTAATAAAATAAGAAAGAAATAACAATGACAATAACAAAAATAAATCTTTTAAAATTTTGGAATACAGAAATGAAAAACTTGTGAAACACTGGAGAAAGTGCAGAAGCAAGTAAACACGAAAGAAATGGATAATCATGAGAGATTAGGTAAAACGTCCATCACACAGCTACCATAAGAAAAAAGAAGAAATTAAAATGGAGAAGCAGTAGACAAGAAAGTAGCACAACATGTTACAGAATTTTTAGTACCAAAAGATGCAGATTTTCATATTTAAAATGATTAACACTGCTTATCTACTCCCAAAGATGAATGCATTGTAAAACACTATATTGCACATGACAAAAAAAACACACAGGTGATCCTAATACTATAATCCAACTGTAAAATTTTAAAATATCATTAAACAATGTTAAGACTTCCAAGAAATAAAATATGTCAGGAGTTCAGGTTCATCAAATCTGTTAACACAAATGATGGAAAGCAGATGGAAATAGAGAATATGTTTTTATGTCCTGGAATCTCTAAGTCTGTATACCAAATCAAAGTGGAAATATATTCTTTTATATACATCAAAACAGAAAATACATTGTCATTGTATTTTCTGCAGGAAAATACATGAATATGTACTCTTCCAAAATAAGCATAAAAGTAAATTAAAGTCAAGTGCAGGGAAGTAGGAAAGTGATTCTCCAACACAGGTTAGAGGTCCGAGGACTCTAAGGTCACAGGGAAATCAACTCCAGGATTAGTACTCAGTGGCAAACAGAAGACCCACAGCAGAGTAGAGTAAATACACAGGATCTGTCAGCAGGATTGTTCCTGATAGGAGTTAGAATTTTGAGAACTGTTAGATATGTTTAATGAACATATGAACTTCATAACATAAAAATTCTAAAGAAAGTTAAAACAACTATAAAACAAAATGGTTGGATAAGCAGCATGGATCTGAGTAAGAAAGGTAACCAATTTGTATCTCATTTCACTCTCAAGGACACTAACAAAATAATAGTAACATAAACACTTGCCATCAACAAGGCATATGATGTTGTTATATTCAGTGGATGTGAGAAAATAAAGTGTGTGGAAGGAATGAAAAAGACTGGAAAAATAAATCTTGTTTTATGCAGCTGAATTAAAACAAAAAACTTTTACTATTTTATATGCATCTTTTCAGACACAATAACACCCAACCCAAACACTTCAGCCATATCACTCCCATCTGTTTCTCCTGGCCATGCAAATTTGCAGTTTATTTCACGACAAATCAATCAAAGTCAAAATCATTTAGTCATCTAAGGCAACACTACACAGATGCATGTGCAGAGCTGGATGGAAATGTTGCTTGATACACTGTATATACTTTGCTCATTCTTTGTAGCCCACTGAAATATGTGTTACTAATGACAGGCAAGAAGACTTTGATGAAATCAAATGAAAGGAAATATACTGAAGACATCATGTGTAATATTATACACATCACAGGATATTACCTGACATCAGTGAATTGCTTATGTATAAACTTCTGCTTCAATCACTATTGCCATTCTAGAAAGGCCAAATATCATATATCACTAAAAATAAAAACAGCAACAACAAAACAATAATTTGCTGTTTGAAAAGGTTATTTGACATGATAGTAATAAAAACAAACAGAATATTCTGTGAAGTAGGAATCCATATCAGAATCAAATACAGACCAAATAACATATTTGACTATATTATTTATAAAAACTGACTTTAAAACTAATATTATGATAAAATAAATGCATATGATAAATATTTCTCTTTTCCTCTATTTATCCCTTAAAATAATTTGAAGTTGTCAGTGTTTTACAAATAATGATCAAAGTTATGAAACATGCATATGTACTATGTATCTATTTCATAAATTAATCCATACATGTATTTAATTCAAATTGATATGTCCATCTATTGTATACTTAAATTGCATAAATTAGGGGATAAATATAAGTTGAATTACTATAGTCAAATAGATGTTATTCTTCAAGTTATGCTACCAAATATATTATCCTGAGTGAATTTGACCAACAATATATTAAATCTCCTATGATTAAGCAGGGACTTTTCAAATCTATATGACAAAATATCAAACTTTACAAGGTAAATAATATGTGCTGGAAATGAAGCAGATAGAGTAACAATGTGCTATTTCTTACAAATTTAAGGAGTAGCCAGTCTCAAGATATTAATTATAATTTGCAATGTTACTAAAACTAATATATACACATACTAAAAAAAACATTATTCTTTCACATTTTCATTAAAAAGATAATCCTACAGTTTTAACTCCCAGTCTGTCCTCAGCACACACTTCTTGAAAAACATTAGCTCACAGCACATTGGAAGATAGTGAACTTTTAGGAGGTGGAGCCTATTGAGAAAAAGCTAGGTCCTTGGGGGAATGTCTGTAAAGGATCTTGGAACTAGCACATCTACCATTTTCCTTGGATCCTGTCATAATATGCGGCTTCGCTACAACCCAAAGGCAATGGGGCCAATGAAGCATGAACTTAAGCCTCAATACCATAAGCCAGAAAAAAAAAATCTTCCCTACAAGTCAGTTAGTTCAGATATTTGTTTCAAGACCATGCTAGGATTGTGGCTTAGGGGTAGACTGAGGTACTCTACTATAAAAGAAAAATAAAATTATTCTAAGAGAAGAAAAATTAGTAACACAAAAGGATATTATTATTCTTTATAAATATAAAAATTTGACATGTATCAATCACCTAAAATATTTATATTTTTACATTTTCATGATGAGGAGATATGTAACATTGAAATACTTCTATGATTTAAAATATTTCATTTAGATATGAAATCTTTTTTAATTCTATCAATAGCTCTACGTTTACTTCTAGCTTTGCTTCACCATGGATAATATTTTCAAGTCTACAATTTTTTGCCTAGTTATTTCAATGAAAACATAACTAGTTATATTATAACTGCACTATTTGATCCTCAAATATTGAATGAATATTGTTAGAGCCATGAAACACACAAAGACTATGAATTTTTGCTATATTCATGAGAAGCTAATCAAGGTATCATAAATATATGTTTAGAATAAACCTATAATAATAATGAGGACAAATTGCTTTCACTGAATATGCAAATTCAATATATCCCTTGAAGTTTTTGCTGTACTAAATATCGGGTCTAGGGCATTGATCAGGCTAGGTTAATCCTTTAACTTTGAGGTATATTCCAAGCATTTTAAAGTTTATTTTGAGACTCCACTGGGATAGGCTTCCTGGGATGGGGTCAAATATGCTGACTCATGCCTAGCCCCAAAAATCTGGGTTTATAGGCAGCCACCACTGAACCTAGACTCATTTTTTGTTTGTTTTGTTTTCAAAGAAAGTATCTGACCAATTTATATTGCCATGATTTTTCCTTTTCCTTATGTTTACATGAATTTGTACATGATAAATTAATCATTGATTTATTACCCATATACAAAATGAAATCATAGTTCAAGTTCCCTGGACTTTATAAAGCAAAATATTGCCTCTTAATATCATTTGTCGGGTACATGCTTCCACCATTCATAGACTCATCACTTGTGAGACTTCATTTTTAAGCACTACAGTTGTTAGTACATCTTGCTGTGGGCAAAATTCACTTCCTTCATGCCCTCATGTGATCACATTGGCCAGGCTTCATGTTCACCTGGAGACCATAGAGATGACTACAACTTTCTGTCTTTTTACTGAAGGAAATTTAAAATTCAATGTGTCTCATCTTTATTATAAAACTATTCACACAAAAGGGTAATGAAGAAGAAAAAAAAAAAAAACCCTTTAAAGCATTAAGGAAGTTTGCTCAACTCTCTCTCTCTCTCTCTCTCTTTTTTTGTACTCATCATGCTTTTTTTCTTTCCATTCCCCTATCTCTTTTTAATTTGAAAGTGTTATTATATCCAATAGCATGTGATGGTACTGTGCAATTTCAATAACTTGCATAGATGAACATCCTCATATATATTTGGCACTCAGTAAATGGTAACTATTATATTCCTCTAATTAAATCAGAAATTTTTCTCTGATTCTGTTGGAAGATGCCTTTCAAAACAATTTGATTATATGAAATTGGAAGGAAAATTAGGATAATTGTCTTAAAATATTACCTTGGGATATGGATGAAGGTAAACAGACTAGAACAAGACACCTTCCTAAAGTGCATCCACTTTCTCCCTCTGCCATCATAATACATTCACTTAAATTCCAAATTGCTCAGTTAATGAAGTGTGCAACAGAAAGTGACTATTTAATGAAAAATACTAATTTTCAAGTATTGAGCAAGTTATGCCTTATTAAACATTAATAGAAATGCCCATATTTTGAATAGAGAAATATCATAAAAAGAAATCAAATTCTTACACATAATAAATTGCAATCTACATTTAAAAGGCCACATTAATTTCATATTTCAAAATAATACTGAATGTATAAAAGGTGACATTTCCTATTATGTGCTTCTAACTTTTAAATGAATGGAAATAGTAGACTTGACCAAAATGTTAGCTATAAATGTATACCAATATGAAGTATACTATTTGCAGAATTAGTAAACAAAAATATATGAATATTTTTAAATATGCATGTTTTTGAAGATCAATATAATGAAATGCTAATGAAACTGATTACTTGAACAATTTATTCAAATACGAATTTCTGATGTAAGACTCAATGTGTAACACTGTCATAAAAACCTGACTTTAAAAATATGTATAGAAAAGGATAGTACTTGATATAACTCACAATTGTTTTCATAAAGTATGAACTTGAAATATCTTATTTGCACACATGCAGAAAATACCATTTAGAGTTTAATAATTAGCAACTTAAATATTTTAAATTGAGAACTCAGTTCTAACAAAGTTTAAAAATATGTTAGGTAGAAATTGCTTAGATAGATTTTTGGGCCAGAGTTGGTGGTGTGTGTTTGGAATCCTGCAGCTCAGGAGGCTGAGGCGGGAGGATCAGTTCAAGTTTGAGGGCAGCATGGGCACATAGGGAGTGTAAGGCCAGCCTGAACTACACAGTGAGTCCCTGTCTCATATAAAACTAAACTACACAAAACAGAACACACAATGGTCAAAGCAAATATTCCATAGAAAGCATTGGTATATCTCCTTAGACATTTTATTTTCCAATCTGTGAAATAATAATACTAATAGTTATTATTAGTATTATTATTATTAGTATTATTTTTTTTTTTTGAGACAGGGTCTTGCTTTATAGTTCAGGCTGGCCCTGAGCTCAGCCTCAAACTCACATCACAGCAATTCTCCTGCCTCTGCTTCCCGAGTGCTGGGATTACAGCCATGAGCCACCATGCCCGGTACTGTGGTATGTGGTGCTGATTGATTCTGGAAGTGAGTCTCCACACCCAGTATGGTTTGTGGTTACCGGGGATCGAACCCAGGTCCTTGCGCTTGCAAGACAGGCTCCAGAACCACTGAGCTAACTCCCCGGCCCTTTGTGAAATAATTATACCAGATGAAAAACAAGCCTCTTCTCTTGAACCTAGGATGAGTCATAACTTTCTTCTGTTTGTACTTCAAAATCTGGTCATTTTATTGACATAATCATATTTAATATCATATTTTTAAAAAACTAACTTCTAATTATAGAGAACATAGAAAGTATTAAAATTAGAAAGAATTATAGTCTTTCTACTTTACATATATGAAAAATATTTTGAGAAATAAAATGACTCAATATCATTCTTCTTGTCAGTGGTTTTGCATATACGGATCCACAAGTCAACTTATGCTTTGGCTGGTTGGAACACTTTGCTTTAGTTGCTCTAGAATAAATGTCAAAAACCACAAAAAATTCTGACAGTAGAATTTACAACTGACTCAGACTATGAAAGAGTCACCTCTACTTAACAATTACAAACTCCTTTTGTATAGTTTATGGATAATTTCCATTTGAAATTGGTAATGTCCAGATCTCTTTGACCTTATGAACTGTCTGATTAAATATATTAGAGAAGTATATCATTTGTCACATGAAATTCAGCTTACCTCAGATATAGATATGTTCTTGAGACAGTTCTGCTGTGCATGTTGTCAGGCTTAGCATCTTACAATGTACTCATTGGTACACAAAACCTTAAAATAGCATAGCAGAAAGCAACTGGGGAAGGGAGTGTCTAACAAAGTCAGTTTACCAAAAGTCTACCTGTTTATGCAAAATAATAGTCACAAACATATAGAATAAGTATAGAAAGATAAAACTTAAATATACAGTTATTATATCTATATTTAATTCTTAAAATTATGTATATGATTATATAGGCAATGTGCATGTGTAGGGCCATCACTTTCCTAGCTTACATAATAATTGTGCTGAATATACAAATGGCAAAGGTTCTTTACACGTGCCTGAAATCCCAGTACTTTGGGATGCAAAGGCAGGAAGATTGCAAACTCAAGCCCTGCTTGAAATGTAGCTCAGTACAAAGGCTCTAGGTTCACAATCCACTACCACCGTAATATTAAAAGCAAATACAAAACACTATTCAATATAAAAGTACAAAATACTTTTACACTGTGGATAACAAAGATATTTATAGTAAAATTAAGTCCAAATTACTATCTTGGAGGGACAAAATGAGCAAAAAGATTGAGTGATGATGGCAGATTTCCCCAGCTACAGATATTCTTAGTTACAGGATGACAGGGAATGGTTCCTTCAGAGCCACCTGTCATCACTGTTAGCTTTCATAACTTATTGAAACAAGTAACAGGAAGAAACACACCAGGACTATGTTGTGTTTATACCACACAATGTAATGAACTTCCAGTAGGTAAGTATTATTCTTACCCTTTGTAGAAAGTTGATTAAGGCTTAAAGATATTCTAGATGTTGCATAGACTCCTCAATTATAAAAGACTGAGCCAAGATTGGGATAGAGACCTCTTGAACTTCCGGAGTCAGGATCATAAATAATAAGCAGTGTGGCTTCCAACTAGGGCCCTGGAAATTCTAATATTTACTTTATTAATAAAAAATAAGAGAAGAAGGGACAAAATCTTCATCATGAAGAATCGAACAAGAATTGTCAAGGTAAGGGAAAAATCAGATAGTAACTCGAGGCACTGAAAAATCTTTGGAAAAGACAGATAAAATATTTTGTCTGCTGTTTAGGAAAAAACAAATAGAAAAATGTTAACAATGATAATATGTAAAATCATGTATAATATCATTAACATGGGGAACTAATCCAATGCTTGTAAGAGGTGACAATGAATTTCTATTTTCAATAGAGTTAGGACTTTAAAAATAATGAGATCAGGCTGAAAACTATTTGTAGCATTCTATATAATTTCTAGCAGCTGTTTTTTTTTTTTTTCTTTCTGTGGGAAATGGAATAGTTTTACAGAAGTGTTTGTTTATAGATATTTTTCAAAACAACTTGCATTCAATATAGGAAATAAAACAAGAGTTGGTAAGAGACAACAAGGAAACACTGCCTGAAAAGAAAGTTATTTCCCAGGATAGTCTATCCGTTATGCTCATAAAGAGTACAATACATTGCATTTTCATATTCTGCTGAACTCTGCACAGCTTCCCCCAAACACACAACAAATGAACAAGAGCAGAACTCCAGGACTTTATTTAATTCAATATTGCATAAATATTAAATGCAAGCAGGGAAGTGTAAGTGGCAAGAGGAGACTCTGCTGAATTTAAATTGTGATGAAAATACTGTGGGGAGATTGTTCGCCCAATTTGCTACTTAGGAAGAAAATTTATGTGAATAGAAATACTAGACTCTTTGAAACTTCAATTAATGATCATCTACCATGCTCTGTTTTTAAAGAGGTCTCGTTCAATTATGTCATTTCCCTAGGACTGTTTACATTCATGTTGTTCCTGATGCAAGTCCTTATTTTCTCCAAAATAAAAACTATGTGTCCACTCAGTAAGAGTCAGTGCATCAAAAGCCATGTTTTGTTTTGTAACTGGCACAGAGCCAGAACTCAGTAAATGTTAACATGGATAATTAACTGTCAATAATAATCAACATCTGGCTTCTAGACCTCCCTTGGTGCCCAGGATGACTTCTCAGAGCATCGTTTTTCTCCATACCCAGAAGAATGTATGCTCTAATCACCAAATATTGGGCCGTGGGGCTTCCAGAATTGATTTCTTTGTTCAGAAGAAATCATCTGTTCCTCACTGTCTGGATGCAAAATGTCAACTTTCTTTCTCAAATAGCTTGTTTGCACACTAACATAAATTCATATTATGAGCTGTTTTAAAAACTACAACCTTGTTATATGTTCAAATTTTACATTCACTACTATAGTGTATTTTCAGAATAACATTAATAATTAGAGTCCTCAAAGTACAAATATTCTCCTATATTTTCTTTAAATGTCTCCAGATACTATTGAGCAAAACTGATCTGTATAAAAATGGAACATATAGCAGAATAACACATTCAAAGAGGAACATAGAACATTACCTTCCATTTCCCACCTCAGGATCTTCTGCACCTTGCTTTTCACTACCCCGAAATTCCTATTTTTCTTGTCACTTCTGCTCATTAATTTATACTTTTTTTTTTTTTTGGTGCAATGAGGTATTTGCCACCATATTTGATATTGAGAAAAAAGACACTCTCTTATCATGTATCAAACTCTAAAAATAAGAGGAGAAAACAACTCCTTAACTTACTGCCCCGGGGTTTCTCAAAATACGCCCTGTGAACCAAAGGTATTGGGGCACCATGTAAACATCCAGATCCCTAAACTTCATTGCAGTTTGTAGAATCTGCATCTCTGAGAGATGAGCAGAAGGTGTGTGGTCTCCCAAGTTTCCTGGGTTATGTTGCATACACCAGTAGAAAATACACATATGCAATTTGTTCCTCATCACTTAGCAGTTTTCTTCTTTGTCATATCCTTATAGTTTTTGAAACAACTAAGATCATATGTTAAAGTATAATTTTGATCTCTCTATGGGATTTCCTATCTTGATAATTATAAATGTCAGAATAAGTAATCACATTAATTTATGATTAAAATGTTTTATAAATTCTAAGAGATCTGGAAATATAACAGTCAATATGAGACTGGCAACCATATTAATGAAAAGACATAAAAGAAATGCTATCACTCTAGAAGTTAGGATAAATTAAGTTGAATTGTTGATTTGGTCAGAGTTTGCTAATGGTGACCTTTATGTTTTTTAGCCATTGTTGTTTCCTTAAATAAATGATACAAATGTTCTTTGTGTCTTCTGCTCTGCAGGTTCCCTTTTCTTTGAAGTGTTGCACCCTTTGAAACCTGACTGGTTTTGGCAAGTATTCAGGCAAGTGGTGAAAATCGAAGTGGTTTTGCATGAGTTTAAAGCACAAAGCTCGCTGTCAAAAAATCAATCACACTTTAGGGTGGATCATGAAGTGTAAACATAAAAGCAGGAGCTATTGCTTCAGTTCTGTTCTCTAGGAGAAAACAGAAGTTTAAAGATAAATTGTGTTCACCTGTATGCATTGAAAGATATCTCAATGTTTTCAATTTAAAATCTAGAAAATAATGTCATAGGGAACTACAAATATAAATTTAAGAGTATAGTTGGAAATTAAAATAAAAAACAAATGTAGAATGTTTTTAATAGCTAAGATTTCTATGTTCTTGTTTACAACTGAGCTATTGAAATAACACTTGAAAGTTAGATGCATATTTCTATATCTTATTTCTTACCCTAAGCAAAAAGAGTTCAATTTTCATTTCATTAGATTAAAATCTAAAATATCAGGCAAATCAGAGATTGTAATATCTTGTAAGTGCATGAAAAGTTGAAGGTGCACTTCAAAATATTTGATTTTTAAATATTTATAAATTTTCAAAGAGGAAGACTCTAGTGATCACTTATATATGTGAGTGTTTAAAACATTTTCAAATATTTCTAGCCAGAATTCAGAAGATGCCAGTTTGGTCAATAGAAAAATCAACACTGTAAAATCTAATGCCTGCACGACTCAAAATACTTTTACCTGGCATAAAAGGAATTGCAAATATTAGTTTTTAGTTTTTAAAAACTAATCTTTATAAAGACAGTAGATTGCTACCAAAGTATTAAAAAGCTAAACTAAAAAATATTCTATGGTAGCAACCATGTATAGAAAGCTGATGTCTGGCAAATGAATGTTGGGAATCAGGGCTCAGTACCTGGCAGTATAATTTCAGTTCTACATGGAGTATTACCTGGAAAAATCAATAAGACAATGCAGAGTTGGAGTCAATAGCTCAGAAGTAAATGTTTTACAAGTATTTCCCTGTTAAAGTGAGAAATTATTCTTGACTTTTTAAAATATTAACACATGCTAATCTTAAGTAGAAGTCTCCCAGGAACATATAAATATAAACACATACATATACACATATGTATATTCCATGTATATTCCATAAATTGCAATATATATATTCCAATATTCATATATATATATATATATATATATATATATTCCATAAATTAAAGATTTACTAGTAGTTTATTTTTCAGATCTATGATCTAGAACTGCTTTCACAACACTCCTGTGATACTTATTAGTGTTCTCTAGTTACGTTGTCTCTCTAGAATTGAAAGATAATCCTAAAGTTAAACTTGAGCTATCTTCATTGGACAATATAGATGAAAAGTGAGTCTGAATTATTTCTATTTTTCTTGGTAGTTTTCATTGGAATGCCCAATAAAAACTCTAGAATCATAATATTTAATAATAGCACAATCAAATTTTAATTAAAAGATTTTGAGATATCATAATAATTATATTTATTACCTAAGAGGAAGTATAGTCTAGTTTAGAACCTCAGCTTCTATTTCAATTGCTTTTGTTAAGAATAGAAAATACAACTGTTTCAAGGAAAAGAGGTGAACATGTTTTTGTTGTTGTCTTTGCATAACTGAGCTATTATGAGGGTTGCAATTGTTCAAGCAACTACCACAGAAGAATTTGTTGGAGAGGCCAATATATTTAAGTGTTGCGATTACTTAAAAGTTGTTTCAGGGCCGGGGAGTTAGCTCAGTGGTTCCAGCGCCTGTCTCGCAAGCGCAAGGACCAGGGTTCGATTCCCCGGTAACCACATAACAATACTGGGTGTGGAGACCCACACCAAGCAGCAACCAGTACCACATACCACAGTGCTGGGCGTGGTGGCTCACGCCTGTAATCCTAGCACACGGGAGCCAGAGGCAGGAGGATTGTGATGCGAGTTTGAGGCTGAGCTCAGGGCCAGCCTGAACCACAAAGCGAGACCCTGTCTCAAAAAACCTAAAAAAAAAAGTTGTTTCAGATTTTTAGTTATAATCATTTTTCCATTTTAGATGAATTACATTTTTTAACTGAAATGTTATAAATGGAAGTACGAGTGTTACGTACAATGTAAAATCTCTCAGTTGGTCAAAAATTTCAGTCTGTTTTTTCTACTCATTGTAACTTGTTATTACTTATTTAAAGTATAATCTTCTAGCCCTCTCTGTCCATACTAATACATATTAATAAAAGTTAATATATAGATATGTATAAATACCTATTTGCAAAGATTAATCATTTTCGTCCCTATAATTTTGTCATCAGAAAGACAAAGAAATATCATGTAATAAGTAACCTTTTGGGACTGGTGATATTCATGCAGGATAATTATCCATATCAATATTTGTTTTACTTTTTACTGTTAAATATGCTATTATGTAAATATAAATGATGTGATTAATCATTTACTCATTAAAGGACATGAGATATTTTCAATTTGAGTTATTACATATAATTTTTCTATACATCTTTGTATACAAGTTTTTATGTGAATATATTTTCATTTCTCTGAAAAAATATATATGAATATAATTGCTGAATCATAGTGTAACCACTATTAAACATTAGTTCTGATTAATAAAAACAATAAATATTATCTCTATCAGTCACAAAAAGTAAGATTATGAATGTAGCAATGGAATCCTTTCCATCTTTTAGATATGAGTAAAAAGGTTTCACCCAGTAGGAATAGGGTATATGTCTAATCACATGCTTTGCTTTGAAAAAACAAAAGAAACAAAAAAAGGGGGGGTGTAAACAAAAAAGAAGGTTGAGGAGTGATACTTCTGAATGAGAGTAATTCAGGTCATTCATAAGCAACCAAACTTTAAAAAGTGTCTTAATTTAATTTTTGTTTGTCCAATTCTTTCCACTTGTGATACTGAATGTATCCAAATAAGTTTCACTTCATGAAGAATGTAAATTTCCTCTCCTGAGATTGGTAAGCTTTTTTTTTTTTAAATCTTTATTGCTATATTAAATATACATAAAATGATTGCACTCCATGATGGGGATTTGTACCAGTATAAGACACAACTTAATTTTCATTTTTTCCCATAGCCCTACCCACCCTACCACCCCCCATATATATAAAATTTGTTTCCTTACTTTTTTATTACAATCTCAAGATTGTCCCCTTTCAGCTTATTTTACATTGAGCATTTTCTATTTCACAATATATAACATACAATGCTAGGACTCATTTACATCTTCATTTTCTCATACCAGAGAAAAGATGCGATATGTACCTATCTGTGCCCTATTTATTTCACTTATGAGGATATCCTCAAGGTATCTCCATTTAAGTAGAAATGATTCAAACTTATCATTTTTAATGGCCGAGTAGTACTCCATTCTCTAGAAGAACCACAGCTTTTTTATCCAGTCTCCAGTTGATGGACACTTGGGTTGTTTCCAAGATGTAGCAATCACAAACTGGGCTGCTGTAAACATAGGTGCACATATGTCACTGTGATATGAGTCTTTTAATTCTTTTGTGTATATACCTAGCAGGGTAATGGCCGGGTCAAATGGAACCATCAATCCTAGCTTTTTGAAGATTCTCCAAACTGATCTCCACAGGGGTTGTACGAGCCTACAGTTCCACGTTCCTTCTTCTCCGCAGCCACGACAACATTTGCTGTTGACTGATTCTAAAATGGCAGCTGTTCTATGTGTAATGAGATGAAATCTCAATGTTGTTTTCATCTGCATCTCTCGAATGACTAATGATGTTGAGCATTTCTTAATATGCTTCTTAGCTGCTCTTACTTCTTCCTCTGAAAAATATCTTTTCATTTCAGATGCCCATTTTTGAATTGGGTCATTAAATTTGGGTGGGCTGATTTTTTTTAGCTCTTTATATATTCTAGATAATAGCTTTTTATCTGAGGAACAGCTGGTAAAGATTATTTCCCACATTGTTGGCTGCCTGTTTGCACTGTTGGTAGTTTCCTTTGCTGTGCAGAAGCTTTTTCAAAGAACGAGGTCCCATTTGTTGATTTCCTCAGCCATTTCCTGTGCTATAGAAGTTTTGTTCATGAAGTCTTTCCCTAAGCCAATGTCTTCAAGAGTTTTACCTAACATGTTTTGCAGTAGGTTTAGAGTGTCTGTTTTAATATTTAGGTCTCTTATCCACTTTGATTTTAGCTTGGTACACAGTGAAAGAGTTAGATATAGTTTTAGCCTTTGGCAAGTTAAAACCCAGTTTTTCCAGCACCATTTGTTAAAGAGGCTATCTTTCCTCCATTGAGGATTTTTGGCTCCTTTGTCAAAGATAAGGTGGCTGAGTGTATCTGGAGTAGTTTCTGGATCTTCTAGTCTACTCCATTGATCGTCGGGTCTGTTACTTTGCCAATACCACGCAGTTTTTATCACAGTGGCTTTATAGTATAATTTCAGGTTCGGAGTTGTGATACCCCCCACTATGTCCCTGTTGCTTAGAATTGCTTTGGCTATTCTAGGTCTTTTGTGGTTCCAGATGAAAGTTTGAATTTTTTTCTCTATTGGGATATGAATCGGGATTGCGCTGAATGTGTAGAGTAGTATCGGGAGTATAGCCATTTTGACAATATTGGTTCTTCCTACCAAGGACCAAGGTATGTTTTTCCATTTTTTGATATCATCTTCTATCTCCTTTTTCAGAGTGCTATAGTTTTCAGAGTAGAGGTCTTTCACCTCCTTTGTTAGATTGATTCCTAAGTATTTTATTTTTTTGGGATGCTATTGTGAAAGGGACTGACTCTCCAATTTCTATCTCAGTGGGTCTACTGTTTGTGTATACGAAGGCTATTGATTTTTGAACGTTGACCTTGTA
>PVIR01000844.1:98667-148777 GCA_004026965.1 Petromus typicus | reverse complement strand
CTTTCTTTTTTTTTTTTTTTGAGACAGGGTCTTGCTTTGTAGTTCAGGCTGGCCCTGAGCTCAGCCTCAAACTCACAGCAATCCTCCTGCCTCTGCCTCCCGAGTGCTGGGATTACAGGCATGAGCCACCACGGCCGGCACTGTGGTATGTGGTACTGGTTGCTGCTGGGCGTGAGTCTCCACGCCCAATTTTGTATGTGGTTAACTGGGGATTGAACCCGGGTCCTGCGCTTGCAAGACAGGCGCCGGAACCACTGAGCTAAATCCTCAGCCCCGTTTTTCCGAATTTCTGACTGGAGTCCCAGGCAAGGTCGGTGAGTCATGTGGTCATACCTAGACTCAAGGACTTCAGAAATGCCCTGCATAATTGTGAGGAACATTTTGAGCATAGATTTCAATTCCTCACTGTCTGGAGTCCCAAGAAGAAGAAGCCTACTATGGACTTGGAGCTGCATAACACATGCTTCTCTTCTATCTTATTATGCTTCCTGAAGCCAACTTTACTCCCCACAAAATCAACTTACCAAGACAGTGAAAACTGGGTGAACGTTTTTTCTCATCTGCTCTGGAAGTAATTCAGGAAATAATCAAATAGACACTTGGGAATTAGTGCTGTAGTCTAGAGAATGGTCCGGATCACAAGTGGGGAGAATGAGAAATGCTTTGGCATTGCAGCCTCAGGAGGCTTGTTGAGTGTTGAGGACCAAAACATTCAGGATGGTTCTAGCAATTAGAATACGCCCAAAACCTCTGGACCCTGAAAACTTCATTTCTTCCACAGTGAGATACAGGGTTCTAAATGAAATACGTGGGTCCAGTGATTGGGTGCTGAGCCAGAAAAGCTGTGCTTATGGCTTATGATCAGGTGACTTTGGGAGAGAGATAAAATACTCACAATTTATGACTTAAGCCACATTTTCTAGGGCGAACCTGTGTAGCGTACCCTGGCTGACATGCACAGGATGGATGAGA
This sequence comes from Petromus typicus, assembly GCA_004026965.1. NCBI lineage: Eukaryota > Metazoa > Chordata > Mammalia > Rodentia > Petromuridae > Petromus > Petromus typicus. Next base: position 147,805 of record PVIR01000844.1, on the reverse strand, counting down.
GCTGCTAGGTCACTGTGCCCTGCAGCTCTCTCCAGCAGGGAGAGACCCAAGGACCCGGGTTTTCTTCTGAACAGAACAAGATTCCCTGAATGGCTCTTTCACAGTTTTCTGGGTGATTGTCTCTGGGGCAAATTTAGCTTCAGGGAGAATAAAAGAATAGAAGAGGTGAAAGGAACACATGCTATCCAGTTCCAGGTGGACTTGGAATTCCAGGAAACGATTTTATTTTGTTTATTTATATATTTTTAAGAATTGGTTTTATTGGTACATTTTATATACATATTATGACCACAATCAATATTGAGAGTATGTACCAGTACGTGACATGACTAGTCATTTTTCCCCCATTCCCCTGCCCCCCACAACCTCCACCCCCTTATATACATAGGTTTTGTTTCCTTTTTTTAACATGAAATTTTTCTCTCTCTTCTTTACTTACTCCTACCCACTTCTCCCTTTGAATATTTTCTTACTATTTCACAATACGTTTCATACATTCTAGAACTCATTTACATCTTCAGCTTCTTATACTGGAGAAAAGATACAGTATTGACATATCTGTGTCCTATTTATTTCAGTTATGAGTAGATCCTCAAGGTACATCCACTTGAATATAAATGACTCAAATGTATCTTCTTTATAGCAGAGTAGTACTCCATTTTATTAAAAAACCCCTTTTTTGTCCAGTCTCCTGTTGATGAGCATTTTGGCTGTTTCCCAGATTTAGCTATCACAAACTGAACTGCCATATACATGGATGCACATATGTCACTGTGATATGAATCTTTTACTTCTTTTGTGTATTTACCTAAGAGGGAAATAGAAGGGTCAAATAGGATCTCTAATCCTAGTTTTTTGGTGGAGTCTCCACACTGATCTCCACAGTAGTTGCACAAGTCTACATTCCCACCAACAATGGAGAAGGGTTCCTTTCTCCGAGCAGCCTCACTAGCATTTGTTGTTGGTTGTTTTCGAGATAGCCGCCATTGTTTGTGAAGTGAGATAAAATCTGAGTGTTGTTTTCATTTGCATCTCAAGGAGACTATTTTAAACATTTATTCTGTGAAAAACAAATAACAGGCAGAACTTTTTTGCATGTTCTCTCAAGGAAGCGGAGTTGCGACAGTGTCCAGTTTCCCTGTGGAGTGTGTCCACTTCCCTGAACTCCTGTCCATGGGAGCAAGCCGCATCTAGGTGTGTTTATGGAGACATGGGCGCTGTATGTCCTTCTCCTTCCACGACATGATCCCAGGCGTGATAATGACCCAGCCTTGGAATCTCCATTCCATACGAGGAGTCGCTAAGTGCTTAGGTCCAAACAGTGCTCAGGTCTCTGAATGACCCAGTGGAGCAAGGCTGCTGTCCTGCTCCATCCAAAACCTGTACAACTATTGTGCCTGCTGTGGTGGGCTTGCTGGGACCTTGGAAGTTCTGAACACTCCTTTCCCCCAGCTGCTGGGAGCAGGGCTGCTGCTGGCTTGAATCTGAGTCCTTTAGGAACTGCTGTTGTCTGAGGAGAGCTGCCTCTCCCTAAGTTCTTTCCTTTCTCTGACACATGCCACTACCAATAACTGGTTAATGTGGAGCCAAAAGGCCTGGCTCCCGGCCTCACTTACAGACACTTTTACAAGGACATTGGAATTCCTGTTTTGAAGTTCCTCTTTCATCTGCAATGACCCTTTGTTCAAATGTTGCTCAGAAAGTACCTCTCAGCAAATCTCTACGCAGGTCTCCATATCAGTCCATCTTTTGGAAAATCCAGACCATGTGCCACTCATATAGTGACTACATGAACAGGAGGAAAAAACATCTTATTCGTTTTTTTAAGTCTCTGCAGTGTTGTGCTTATTTGTTATGGTAGCTGTACGGAGTAGTGAGGAACAACCCATCTGAGAGTCGGGAGATCTGGATCCTAGTTCTGCTTCTAAGAGGTTCATTTTTTAGATGCTGAACTTGGCTTCTATTGGCTCTTATCTTAGCTATGAAATGAAAATGTCAGACTACATCCTTTTCAAGGTCTCATCCAACTTTAATAATCTGTTGTTATCTTTGTTCTAAAAGCTATCTCATCATGAAGATCTAGTGATATCTGGTGGCAGTCATATTAGCTGAGAATGTCCACCTCAGGCAGAAGATTTGGAACATGACTGTGTACACTGCCCTCTCTCCTGCACCTCCACGTCCTTCTTCCCCTACCACCTGTCTTCCATCTCTTCCGGATGCATCGCATTCGGCAGCCAGAGAGGAGGTCCGGAAAACCTCAGTCATTTCTTTGAGCTCAGCTGCTGCTGTATGCCTCCAGCTGAAATTCCATCTGGAGCTAATGCTGTGGGCCAACTCCTCCTGTGAAAGCCGTCTTTTTTTCCATTGCAGCTCTCAGCCTTCACCCCAGGGACGGCCTGGGCAGTATCAACCACTAAGGACAAACATTGTATGTTTCCTTTCCCAAGTTGGACCTCTTTTGGCATCAGAATGCCCTGGCTACCTTTCTAGGGAAATGATGATGCACATGGCACTGCCACCAGCTAGAAGGACTCAGCCCTGCCCTCACAGTACTTATGTATGAGCCGAGCTGAGCCCTGTTGCTTCAACAGCCAGATTCTGGTTAGTTTTTCCTTAATGTTGCTTTACAGTTTATACACATATATGTGTGTTTTTTAGTTATCTCAAGTAATCTCGAAAATAACTCAGCAAGTCTGGTATTCTTAATTTTTTTTTTTGAGACAAGGTCTCACTTTGTAGTTCAGGCTGTCTCTGAGCTCACTATGTAGCCCAGGCAAGCATCAAACTCACATCAATCCTCCTGCCTCTTACTCCTGAACACTGGGATTACAGACGTGAGCCACCACGCCTGGCAAGTCTGGTATTCTTATTATTCTCATCACACAGATAAAGATAACTTAAAATGACTATCCTAAGGTCACACCACTGTGGGTAGAGTTAGAGTTGGAACCCTGGTCTCAAAGCCTGCACTTTTGGCTGGGGTATAAGTGCATGGTTCAGTGCTAGTCTGACATGTGCCCTGGGTTTTACCCCCCCCATGCCATAAAACAAAAACAAACAAAGCACCCTGTCATTTTTTTTTCTTTTCCCTTTTGCTACCCTATGACTTTCCTTTCAAAACCCACACCCAGGTCCTCTGTAAGTCTCTGGGCTCCCAGCAAACTTGGCTCAGATCTTGAGATATGCAGGATTAGTTCCCAAAATACTTCACCTGCCCTCAACTAGATCAGGAAGACCAAGAATGGAGCTTGTGTCTTAGGTCTCCTTGAAGACATTGTGAAGCTGCTTGTGAGTCTAGAGCAGTCTTTCTTGCCTTACCACCCAGCTTCCCTCCTTCAGTGGCAGTATAGCTTCTGTTCACGCACATTGGGTTCCGTGTGGAGTCCTATGCTGACTTCAGTTCTTTCTGCTTTCACACCCTCTTTCAAGAATGGACTTGGGTAGCGAATGGTGGAACAGATCAGTGTGGGGAACTGTGCTTGAGAAGGGCAAGGAAGAGTCATCAGGAGGGAAAGGAGGACGCAAAGATGGCTTTTGGTATATCAGTGTCAGCTTGGCTGATACAGTTTTGAAGCTTCCAAACTCCTTTCCTGTGCCCGTCAGGAGCTGGTGTGAGCAGTAGGAGTAGAGGTGGAGGTGAAATTTGGTGTTTTGTTCCACTTCTGAAACATAAGCGGCTGTAGATCAGGGCTGAGTAAAGAGGCGGGGAGCAGGGAGGCGTGTCCTTGCTGGCTGAGGCTCCCAGGAGCCCGGCTATGAGACTTCAGCACCGAAGACAGCGCCCGAGGATTTCCGCCCCCCCACTCAGGCGCTGAGCTCAGGACCTCTGCCGGCTGCTGTGGGGACTAAGGTGCAACTGCAGCTGAGCTGAGGCTGCGACGCCAGGCCCAAAGGATGGCTCAGCGTGCAGGGTTTTCACTCAGATTCCTTTGGATTTTCCTCCAGGTTCAGGATCATTTCCTTTTTAAGCCTGTTATCCCAGCTGATCGAGGCACTTGTGTGCCACTTTCTGTCTCCTCTCTACCGGAAAGAGGATGAAATCTGTGGGGCCTCCCTCCCCTCCCCAGAACTGATCTCATTCTTCTAGGTTCAAGTGTATTCTGTCGTTGGATGTGGTCTCTGATTTCCACATAAGAACTGGCTAAATAGTCGGGACTCTCAGGGAGAATATAGATGGACCCTGGAGTGGAATTGGTGGAGAACTGGATTCCAGGAAGCCCATACACACCAGGGATATCCTTGGAGACCTGATGCCTTAGCTCACTGGGAAGTTCTCACTCACTAGTGCAATTTCAAGTCAATTTGGGGTGAAGGTGAAATACAATCTCTTAAGAAACTCCGGGGCCTCACATGTGACTCAAGTTCCGCACTAATGACAAACTGATACTTCCATGAAAAGCCACCCTAAGTATAGTTCTAATTGTTCCCCCAACTGTGTAATCTTGAGCAGCAGTTCACTTAATTTCCTCAGGCCCCTATTTTTCAAACTATTAATGAGGACAGCAACACATATTAATGGAATCACTTATGAAAAATTGTATTTTATTTCAATTTTTTTGGTGCCAGAGATTGAATTTAGGACCTTGTGCTTGGGAGATAGGCACAGCACCACTCAGCTAAATCCCTGACCCTCAAAATTGTATTGTTGACTGTGGGGTAAGATACAAGAACTAAAAATAACAATCCCTACAAAGCTGCTGATGGGAAGGGTTTGGCATTTCTGGTTTCCTAATCACTGTGGGCTATGAAAATGGTGACTCACGCCCTTCACAGGCTGTGGGGATAGAGATGCCTGGGCCAATTCAGAGGGAAACTTGTCACTGTGCTTTGAGTTAGCTGTTGCCTGTGAACTTAGTATTGATTTCTTCTGTATCTCAAAAAATATGTATTTTTTCCCATTAACTTAATAAGCTAGTGGTGCTCACATTGACATCCTCAGTTTATCAGGTGGCCACAGTGCTGCTGGAAATAGCTGGTGACGTATCTGCCACACCACAGTTCCCCAGTGGGAGTGAGATGTCTCGATTGAAGGTTGCAGAAGCCTGTGGGCTTGTTGGTGTGCCCAGTCGCCCTCCTGACGCTCACTGTCTTCATGTCATTTCCCCTCATCACTGCCATTGGTTGAGTGGTGGCCCTCCCTTTTGAGCTCCTAGGAAGGGCAGCTTTGTGTCGTCTCTATCTGAGGGCAAGGCTAGCCATCACTCAGTGTAGATGATGCAAACCCTACCTACAGCTGGTGGTCAAAATATACAGTGCAGGTTTAAACTTTAAAATTTTATTACATCAAAACATATTGCCATTAATCTTCCCCCAAATTCTCCCCCTGCTTCAAACACACTTTCTCCAAAATGTCAAAATTTTGAATCTATTCGAGACCTGGAAATAGCCATGGAAACACAACTGAAGACACCCACGAAAGAGGCCTTCCAGAACTGCTTCAGAAAGTGGCAAAACTGATGGAATAGTGTGTTAAAAGAAGGGGCAGTATATTTTTTTGGGGGGTGGTATTAATGGCAATATGTCTTTTACCATAATACATTTACAAATTGTAAACATTCCCTAATGTTGGATCACATCTCATCCGCTCTCATACGGGAAGCAAACCCCTCGACAGTCAGCCATGGCACAGTGTGGCGCAGCTCGTGTTAGGGTTGGTCTGTTTCCCCATTTCCTCTCTGCTACTGGAAACCAGTTTTGTTCATGCCTCTGTTGTTCCCCACACAGCCATGTGACTGGAAGCTCATCTCATCTCCAGCTCCAGAGCAGTTCTAACACAGGATAAGGTAGCTTCTCCTTTTCATTGGTGAGAGAAGCTTCTGTACCCCTAAGAGATGGTGAAGGATCTGAATGAGGTGCTGAGAATCGATGCTGGCCTCAGATTAGAGTCCTATGGAGGATAACAGAGGGATGAGAAGAGCTTGGGTCTTTATTGACTTCTAAGCCACTGTGTCAGTCCGTTCTGAAGTGTGGACTTCTCCTGGCCTTCTTTCTGTATGGGATAATGAAGTTCTTTACTGACTGAACAGGGATGTCTCTCACTTGCCGAGAAAAGAACTCTAATGCACTTCAGTGCTGCGGTGAGGCTAGGCCATTTGTCAGTGACACAGTGCAAACAAGATCTGTTGCTGAGCCCCACATGCAATACCCCCAAATAATTTCCTGAGTGACTTACACCAGCACTGTTTTCTCCCATTCCTGCCATTCTTAGCCACATGTGCAAGATGATGTGAGATTGCCACAGTCAGAGGGTATAGTTTGTTTGTGATTGTATTTTATTTATTTATTTTTTTGGCAGTTTTGTAACTTTATTGGAAAGTTAGTTCTCATCCACATTCACTGTCTGGAGATTTTTGAATGTGGTAACAGGTACATAGGTCACCAAAGTATAGAGCTTGTTTGGTGAATCTTCATCTTCATTACATTTTTTGGACAACCGTACACGGATGCGATACGGGACATTCCTTATTCCTTTGGCCCAGACAGCTTTGTTGAGCCTGGTATCAATGCGCACATCTGGAGTCCCCATCTCCTTCATGGCAAATTTCCGGATCTCCTTAAGTGCCCGAGACGCACGCTTCTTGAAGCCCACTCCATGGATGTGCTTGTGAATGTTAATGGTGTATTCTCGGGTCACCACCTCATTGATGGCAGAACGGCCCTTCTTCTTCTCGCCACCCTTCTTTGCGGGAGCCATTCTGCCGAGTCCAAACCAGAAAGGATGTGATTGTATTTTAATAGATATTCAGATTCATTCTTAAACAGAACTTGGTCTGTGTCTTCCAGCTCCCCAGCAAACCCTGCTAATGCGGTCAACCATTTGTGCCATTTTGGTTTTTTAGGGGAAGGATGTCCTTTAATGATATAGGACAAAGGTCCTGCCACAGAAAGAGGCCTTGTCAAGTAGGAACATCCTTTTATTCCTTAGAAACTAGTTTTGGGGCTCTATGTTCTATATCAGAAGGGCTCCTTGGGGGCCTCTGAGGAGTACATAAGAGGCTGACACATCCACCTTTTGTGCGAGGATTTCTAGCCGATGCTTCATCACCTGGGACAGTCACTTCCTCCTCCGGGTCTGCACAGGGGTGGAGTGTGGAGGAGTCATGGTTAAGGCTGCAGTGCTCTTCACACTCATAGGCAGATGACTGATGTGCCATGAAGTGGAAATTAGAAAGCACAGGACAGATGGCAGGACTGAGAGGAAAAAGAGGCTCTGCAGAGGTAAATTTCATTCTCCCAACAGATTCCATAATAAAACCTAGCCAAGACATAGACTGAGCAATTTCCAAGTGCAAATGTTTGGAAAAGGCCACTGAGACACCTTTCCTGTCCTTGGGGTAGGAGGAGTTCATAGTCTGGTTGAAGGATGATGTAAACAAACTAAAAATGGCTTTGAACTACAAGCCCGGCAGAATAGAAGGTGTGAATGATTGCTTTGGACAACAATAGAAGAGTTTATCACAATAAAATAGATCATTACTTTCTTTGGAACTTGAATTAACTGTCCAGGTGCAGTAGAAATGCATAGAGGAGAAAGGAAACTTGGGGCTGCAATGGATTAAGAGATGTGTTGGGTCTGGGAATAATTCTGCTACCATCAAGGTCATCACTAATATTATTGAGCATCTTTCATAACCAGTGCCAGGCTCCTGGCTATAGTCGTTCAGTCTTCATAGCAATGTTGGGAGATTTTACTCCCCATTTTGTAATAAAGAGAGTGAGCACTAAATTACTAGGGTCTTTTATAATGCCTTTAATGAGAGGTAATTCACACAGCATACAATTCACTTGCTCAATTTTTTTTTTCCTAGTATATTCACTAAGCTGTACAGCCATCCCCAGAATTAATTTTGGAATACTTTCATCACCTCTGGCCCAAACACCAAGTTTGGTAACCTCATTTATCCCTAATTCCCCAAGATCTTCACATTAAGAGACTTTGACTCAAACTTGTGTGGTACTGAAGGATTCGTTAAGTGGAATCTTACAGTTCCTGAATTATTGGATATTACTCAGCTCTCCAATGTCCACTGACTCTGAGCCTGATTCTAATGAGATAGGTGAGTAAATAGTATGAGGATCAATTCCTGGATGGACACTAGAGTCCATAGTGTCTATTAATTTTTAAATACCCTGACTGGAATGAGAAGTTTGAGAACTGGACTCTCTTGCTTGCTATGTGCTGCCCAGGCCGGGACTGCTGGAAGTTTCAAATATAATTTCCTCTGCAGTATGGGCCATGAGTAGAGTGCGATGATTCACAGATGACTGGCCTCAGCTCCAGGCCTCTCTCCAGATGGGAAGTCGGGTACTGAACAGCATGCGTGCTGCAAACCCCAGATCCCTTTCTCCTTTCACTGTGGAGTGAGGGAGGCTGACAGTTATATCCCCGTCAGAGATCTCCTGACAGATCCTTCTGTACTGAGAATGGTTGACCAGATTCAAAATATGGTTCCTAAGTACAAGAAGATAATAAATTTGAGATGTGGAACTCAAAACTATGTGTAAAATTGTTCAAAATGCAACCACTAGGATACTGAAGCATAAAACAAGACTAAGAATTTATTGTAAGTAGAAGCTCGGAGACAGAGATAACACTACGGGACTTGCCATCATCACACGGCTAATCAGTGGAGGAAGAACTGAGTTTAAACTTGAGTCTTTCTGATCTCAAAGGGCATTTTCCTCCCACTGCACCAGTTCCCTAAGGCAAGACGAACCACCTGTGCCTTCATCCATTCGGACAGCTGGGACAGAATGACATACACTTGGTAGATTCTAAACAATAAACAGATCTCTCACTGTCCTGGAGCTGAAATGTTCAAGGTGTCAGCAGATTCCACACCTGGTCCTGCTGCCAGGTTGCCAGCAGATTGTTTCTGGCTCGTAGACGGTGCCCTCTTGCATATCTCTCTTTGTGGCAGTGGGGAGCAGGCTCTCTTGTACAAGGACACCAATCCATTCAGGTGGGCTCCTCCTGCTTAACGCCACCAACCCTACGGTTAGATTTTGGAAGGATACAAATATTCCGATCAGAACACACACACAAAAATCATAGACTAATAAACACATCCGTTTTCAAAGAGCTCATGGGGGACATGGAAACACACTCTGACTAGGAGCAGGAACAGGACCCCAACATTAGAGGCTACTGTGAAAGAGAGTCACAAATTCTGCCTCTGATTTCTCTGGGCTTCTGTTTTCTCTTTGGGAGGGTGGCTATTTTGCAGGGGACAAGGCTTAGAGTGGCAATGTCCCTCTCTGTTGTAACTTTGCAGCCTGTTGGTTGCTTAATCTTTTAAATTTGACGAGGCAAAGGAAAATTCCCACTTAGACGAGACCACGATAGTGTGACACCTGGGAGGGGCTGCCAGCCTTGCTCCCTGTTGGACCTGACAAGGAATTGTCCCCACATCTTCTCTGGCCTTCTGCAAAGATCCCGTGGAGAAGAATGAGATCATGTCTGAAAAGTGAACTCAACTTCTTGGGGCAAGCAGCTAAATAATTCTGAGCCTACGAGTGCCATTATCTGTCTCCAATTTCTAATTCTGATTCAAGGGCCAGATTGAGTTTATCTTTTAAAGGAACTGGTCAGCTCTTGAATCAAAGAGCTGAATCCTCTTATTTTCCTCTTCTGGGTTTTCAAATGGCGACAAGAGCTCTGAATGCCATAGCAACGGTAGCTGTGGAAATCTTAACCCTGAAATGTGGGGTAAAAAGGGCCTCGTGGAGTGGGCATCCTCAGAGAGAGAGGAAAGTCGTCTGTTTAAAGATTCTTTTTCCATCCTAACATTTCCCACCACAACCAGGAGTTTGGGGAGCCAAAAGCTGGGCTCCAGTGGTGACTGGTGGTTGATACTCGACCGGGTCTGTGATACTTGGTGAGCTACGGAATTTCCTTGAGCCCATGTTGCAGGGTTATCATGTAGATTATTTCAGAAGACAAATGCTTAGAAGCACTTATCACATATTAGCTATTTAGTAAATGAAAAGCATCGTGACTTGTTGTAAGCATCTGATTTCTTAACTCTTGATCCAAGTTCACTGGTGACAACTTTTTTAAATGATGAAGTTCATCCTTTTGGAAGAGTGCAAGGGAGAGCAGCACCCTATCTCTGGCCGTCTTAGATCCAGGGAGACCCAGGGAAAACCTCCTGAAAATTCCCTCTTGTGCAGCTCTTCTCAACTTGAAAGCTGATAATATGGAAGGAACAAAAATATGAAGAAATCAGAGACCCTGGATATCTATAGGCCTGACCCACGTAGAGCCCCCCAGTAGCTTTGGACTTCTGGCTCTGTCCCAAGGGCTGAAAAGGTTGACAGCTCTTGGCAAAAAGCACACAGCAGAGTTGGACAAGGTTGACCTCCTCTGCAAAACAGCTTTGTACACAGCTCCTTGAGGACTGAAATCCCACGGCCAGGGTCTTGTCCCCAGGAGCCACCCAAACAGAGGGCTGATCTGGTAGGCCAAGTGCAGTCATTGTATGGTATTAAGCTGGATCGCACAGCTCTGGGAAAGCAGAGAGGGAAAAATGTGCACAGAGAAGAGAAGAGATTGGGAATCCCTGGCTTGGAGGCCCCAACAACTCCAGCACCTGCTGGCGCTTTACCAAGGGTCAGGCCGCTGGCCACCTCCCCAGAGTTTCTGTGCCACTGTAGAGTGACAGATGTCCTTGGGGGCCTCATGTGAGCCCTTGGGAAGGTGACTCATGGTGTACCCAGGACTGACTCCAAAATAACAGCCCTGGACTCTTTTCCCCTGTGATGATGGGCCTGGGTGGGAGGTGCTGCCTTGGGCTGGGGCTAGCAGGGGGTGCAGCTGGGAGCGTCAGTTTGGGGTCTCCTGGGCCTGCTCAGAGAGAAGGCTGAGCTCACAGCTACTCTGTTTGTGTCGTCTACAGGGAAAGGGCTGGGTGGAGGCAAGTTCCGCAGCAGTGGTGATGGTGGAGGGATGAGGCCTCTCTCCCAGTTCTGTGCGTTACTATTTTGTGTGGATTTCTGGATAAATATTTATTCCCGCCTATAGGGCGTCAGGTGCTCATTCATATCCGTGTACAAAACACACCAAATCCACGTCTTTGGAAAGCGTATACTCCAGCGCAGGGAGACAGACAATAAGAGTAAATGTGAGTATCTCGAGTTAATTACGAGGTGGCAAGGCTGCCAGAGGCGCCGGCGGGTTGTGACTGTGGGGGGTTTTGTGGGAGAGGTGGCTGTAATTAAACTGGTGACTTTGGAGGCAGGATGGGAAAGCCCTTTGCTGGCCAGGGAGAGAACCGAGCCCTTGTTTAGAATATAACTACATGTTAATATTCACAAAACACCCTTTAATGATGCTATTCATTAGTGCCACTTGTTTGTTAATAATTAATCCCCTGCTCATGTAGTTTTCTTCGCTTTCATACCAGAGATGCACGTTTCCTTTCTCTTTGGCTTCCCAACTTCTCTCTCCTTTGTCTTCCTCTTTCCGTGGCTCTTCTTGTTTCTCCCCTCATGTCCCTGTCCCTTGGCACCCAGCCTCGAGGTCCCAGCCCTTCACGCTAACGTCTCTCCCTCCAACCCCCACCCCCCAACCCGGGACCAGTTTTCTAAGGAGCCGGTCAGGTTGAGGCTCCTGGGAACACACAGCGCGGGTGCGGAGCCGTGGCAGCACCCAGACCAGGGAGAACCTGCGCGTCTTGTGTGCCCCTCGCCGCACGCGCACCCAGTGCTAGGGAAGCGCTGCGCGTGGAGCCGGAAGGCCCGCATCTGCTTTCTGGTGAACCGGACAGGCACCCGGCTGCATGCCCCTGCTTCCTCTAATTAGCAGTGAGGGCAGTAACAATATTAACTACCACACCAGCTCGGTCCTCGCGAGGGCTGAGTGAAAATGTGTTGGGCCGTGCTTTGGACCTTGGCACAATAAAACTCAGGATGTGATTCTGGATGGCGGGCAGGAGGCCCTCGGCCCAGTTCTGAGGACCCACCAGATGTGCCCTGGGCCCGCCGGAATCTGCTTTCATTTGGGGAGGAGAGCTAGGTATGCGGGGCACGTAGCAGCCTGCAGACTGATCAATCTCAGCTCTGTGTTGGCCTGAGGATTAGTGACAACCCTTGCTCTGCATTGGGCTAGACTCATCTACATGTAACTGATCAGAATATGCAAATGTTCTTATGAAAGATGGGACGGGAGAGGCATAGTTCAAGGGCAGGGGATGGGGCTTCGGTTTTGTGTGTGGAATCTAGTGTCCTGACAGCACCGACAGACAGGACAGGGCTGGGTTTGGCCAGGAGGCTCGGAGGTCCTTTCTCCTCTGAAGCTCACTTCACACTGATTAGCATTATAGATACTGCTATTTCTCCAGGCTCCTCAGTGAGTAGTGCACATTTTTACCTCTGTGAAGGCAGAAAGATTTTTTTCCCCCAGCATATTTGCCATTTACATTTGTTTCTATATGCATTTTCCACAGCTTTGTGAGTTCTTTTTAAAAATTGATTTTAGGTGCTTTATTATCTTAAAAATAATATCCTTTATTGATCTACTGCTGTAATTTTTCCTGCTTATGGTTTATCTTAACTTTGTTTATATGTTTTACAACTTTATTAGTCATAATTGGTATATGATGAACTACATTATCAGAGTTGTCCAAAGTTGGAATATAAACACACACACACACACACACCAATAAAAACAGCATCATATTTAAAATGACATATGTATGCTCATCTCCCTCCAGAGAGTCCTTGAACATCTTGGTAACCTCTCTCTCTTCCTCCCCTTTTCCCCAGACATCCTGCATCTCCTTTCTGCCATCACAGCTTAGCTTCCATTTTCTAAGCTTTTATAAATGGAATTCGATTGTTCTTTTTTCTTTCTTTTTTTTTTTTTTTTGAGACAGGGTCTCGTTTTGTAGTTCAGGCTGGGCCTGAGCTCAGCCTCAAATTCACATCACAGCAATCCTTCTGTCTCTGCCTCCCAAGTGCTGGGATTACAGGCATGAGCCACCACGCCCGGCACTGTGGTATATGGTACTGGTTGCTGCTGGGCGTGAGTCTCCATGCCCAGTATGGTATGTGGTTACTGGGGATCGAACCCTGGTCCTTGCACTTGCAAGACAGGCACCAGTTCCACTGAGCTAACTCCCCGGCCTGATTGTTCTTTTTTCTTAAACTCGACCCTTCTCCCCAAGGAACACAGTTTCTGTAGCGTGTGTCAACAGGATGCATTTTGCTGCTGAGAGGGCCATATCCACGTGGCTAGGCTTCAGTTCATCCTTTGACTGCTGAGGGGTGTTTGGGTTGTTTCCAATTGCTGGCTAGAAAAGTGCGCTGCTGTGAAGTCTTTGGGTTCCAGGTAGAATTGGGACAAGTAAAAGCCTGTTTTAGATAGAGGGAGAACATGGCCCCAGAAAGAAAGGCCCAGGATCAGGATGGCGCATTTCTGCTGTGGAGGAAGTTGGCCGCATGTGAGAGAAGGGGAGAAGAGAGAGCAGGTAGGAATCAGGTCTCAGAAGCCTATGAAGTGTAGGAGTAGGACTTTGTTTATTCAAAACAGAATGGAGAGCCATGAAAGTTTCATTTTAAAGTGAGAAGGACACAATAAAAATTCTAACCCTGTTCTGATTAATAGTCCCTTACTCTGTATTTTTGAATGATATGACCAGTGCGTTTTTGTTTTGTTTTCTGGTGGCGGTCCTAGTGCCTCACAAACGCTAAGTATGAGCTTTGTCCCTGAGCTGTAACCCCAGCGCACAGGTTTGCTTTTAACATTTTTAAATTGACAAACACCTGAGCTCAGAGCTAAGAGCTGGCGGTGGCAGAGGCCCTGTGGTTTGAAGAAAGAAAGCCCCTTTGTGACTCACGTTTTCTCCTACTTCTATAATAGCATAAACATGAATTATCACAACCTGTCCCTTGTCTCAGTATCCTTTATGCAGGGGAGTTTCTTCATTCTAACAGGTTTGGAAAATGTGGAAATGGATTTCTGGTAAATAAACTCTAGTTTCTCATTAACTTCTATTAAAATTGGGTCTGTGTCACTGTAGGGAAACATCACCTTATCAAAGCAAAAAGGTGCCTTGAAAAAGTCCTCATGTGATTATGTGAATGGAGCAGGAAAGTCACATTCCTGAGACGGCCTTGTGGGACCGGGTAGTCCACCTCCCTGCGCTGAGGGACACAGCTAGCTAGAGATAACCAGGAAGACAAACATACCAGTTCGTCCTCGTCTTTGGCCCTGGCTGAACCCAACTGGCAGCCGGAGATCACAGAAAGTCCCCACAAGGTCCATACAAGTGGGTGATGTGATGCGGATGGGGGACAAAATGTACATGAGACTTAGGGACTTCGTCACACCTGAATCATCTGTGTCCTGACCCAGTCTCTGCCCTTCACCTGGCTTTCATCCTTGACCTCTGGCTGCTTGGATTTTGCCTGCAGGGTATTTATTCCCTGGCTGTTTCCTCGATGGTTGCTGCAGCCTGTTTCCAGAGACCAGAGGCTAGAGGTTCAACTGGGGAGTACCCCAACTCTGTACCCACATACAGCTATTTCTATGTGTTCTGGCAGTTGGTACCTCCTCTTGTCCGTTTGTCCAAGGATGGTGGTGAGTGCTTGATGTCACCAGGTCTTGTTAGTTTCTTCCAGTCCTGCTGATTGCCATGTGAAGAGTCTTGCTGTCTCTTCTTGGTTAGCTGGTTTACATCTCTATCCAGAACACTATACAGAGGCCAGATCCTTCTTTATGAGGGAGGGAGGCCAGCCCATATTTTAGAGTAGGATTTGTGTTACAGTTTCTCCTAGTGGTGTGCCAGCTAACAGGAACATTAGTTGCATTGTGACTACATTGACTGAAGATCATAGCATAGGAAAAGTAGGTCACAGGCTCGGACTTGCTCTGATTTCTCTTCTAACAGGCAGCTCTATCTCTAATTCCCGGTCCACTTTCCTTAATTAGACTGCTGAAATGTTCTGAGTTATAGAATTTTTGTTCTTTTTTGAACCCACAAACCTGCTCACAACTCCATTCGAGATCTCCCCAGCATTCTTTGCCTGAGAAAGGTGTTTTCTGGGGCTTTTGATAGAAAAGCAAATAAACTTTCCTTGTGATTTCTGGATTTCCTCCACTGATGGAAGGGTTAGGAAAGGGCAAACATTGCATGAATATTAGGGGAGGTCAGGCACCTAAAGACACACCAAATACAACACTAATCGTAAAAATGTCAAAGACATTTGAACATGAAAATGAGTGTAAGCCAGGAGTAAGTTTATTTATTCAAAGGATACTTACTGACTGCAAACTGGGTGCTAGTTCTGTTCTAGGTACCAGGAAAGGAATTATGCCTGTGGACCATTTCCAGCCTTGTGATATTCCTACTGAGTTGGTAATAACAGGTATAATTAGGTATCATTGGCTTATTAGTGTGTTTGTAAATCTGCAACCTAATTAATTAATTAATCACGCTGGTGTCTGTTCAGCACTCACAGTGGGGGTGTGTTTGGTCTGGTGAGCTTGGGGCGGGTTACCCTGTAGCACCCCAAGGTGAGGTTAACACCGAGGAATGTTGGTCTATTGGCAGAGACAATCTAGAGCTTGGTCACATGTCCCACCTGCGGTATGTGGGCTGTCAGGTGCAGTGTGTCCTGTAGGATGGTTACGAGTACAGACTGTGCAGGAGAAGCTGGTCTGTGGAGCCTGGCTGCGCCACACACCCTGCGATGACGGGGATGTGCGGGGATGTGCGAGGTCTGCTCTAAGCCTTGGTTCATCGGCGTCAGTGGAAGGTCTAGACTATCTACGTCACAGGTGGGCACTACCTCCCTCGTGTTAGGTGTTTATGTGCACAACCCTCATGACCCTTCCTGTGTCTCTGCAACTGTACAACTTCTGTACATTTTGCATTGCTCCCCTCAGATGTGTGCACCTGCTGATGCCTGAAACACTTAGCACTTACCAAATGCTTGCTGGGTGACACAGTGCTGACCCTCAACACAGGAACTAGTATCCAAGTTTTACAGTTGAGAGAAGGGGCATACAGAGAATGTTACAGAGACAGTGTAAGTTGGTAGAGATAGTTGGAAGCTGGGTCAGGACTTGAACCTCAGTGTCTGGCTGTGGAGCCTACGAGCTAATGACTGCACTGTTCTGTCTCTTGGGGATGGTTTAATGACATCCTGCATTGTGGCAATAATAATGGGCACATGAGGTAAATAAAGAAGGCTGAGGTCTGTATTCTCAGAATTGGGGAGTGATGCAACCTCTTTATGTCATTTATGTCATTAAGCTCTTAGGCTTTGGTTCCAAGCTGGGTTCCATGCCTGGAACATTCATTTTGAGGACATCACTACTGATCCTTCAGGTAGCAAATTTTCTTGTTTATTTTTCTTCACTCATGCTGATCTGTCTAGGCTTCCCTTATACTTTTGCAAAAAGCCGGGCTTGAATTATGCCATGGCAAATTGATCTAATGTGCCCATTATCTATGTTCTTCTCAACTCCAGCTCCAACCTTCCTGGGCTGACAGATCAATAGGCAACAGGTTTAGGCTTTGTGGGAAAGAACCAACCTGGAGCTCAGACATTTGGCCTGTCTCACTTCTGCCTTTTAACCTCTCTGAGCTTCACTTTCCACTTGTACAGAGAGAAAGGTCTTTCCCAGTCTGGCATTTCTGAGTCATGCAATTTCTGTCTTACCAGACTGATTTCATTGCACAAACATTTATCTGAGAACTGTCCTGTGCTAATTATACATATAAGGAAGAAATAATATTTGCCTTTAGGGAGCTCTGATTCCAGTGGAGTTGGAGAACTGATATCCCAGCTGGGTTTGAGCAGGCATCAGAACGACCTGGGGTCCTGGTGCTCACCTCCAACTTATAGAAGTAGGATCTTTGGGGTTTGTTTTATTTATTTTTTTTCAATGTGAGGGTTTGACTTCAGGGCCTTACACACGCTGACCAGGAGCTCTGTCTCCAGCACCAGATTCTCTGCTTCTTGTTCATAAGAAAGAAGCCTTGTCAGGCTGTATTTGGACAGAATACCCAGGGGCAGGATCTGCCTCAGGATTGCACACATCTCTATACCACTCCATGATTTTTGCCAAAACTGTTGTATTATTTGATATTTTTCTTTAAATTCACATACCTAAAATCTGAATTATTGTCTTAGTTATTTTCATCATTACTTGAGTTAATATACCCAACATTTGCAACATAAAGGCTTAAAGGATTTATTTTGCCTCACATCTCAGCTCAAAGTTGGCTGCCTCCAAGGCAGGACAGCATGGCAGGGACAGCTGCTCCCAGCATGGCGGACAGGAAGCAGCACTTCTAGGGGGAAAGATCTAAACCTCTGGGTCACACCTACAGTGACCTCCCAATAGAAATCAGCTACAAGGCCTCTTTAATCTAATCACCTTACGAAGGGCCTGCCTATGATTACATGAGGTTTTAGGACAGCTTGATGTGAAGCATAACAATCCTATGTGTTTAAAATGAAAACTTTATGCCAAAAAATGTGGTTGGTGTGCAAACACTGCTTACCACTGTAGCAGGCAACTTTAATAAAGGGAACACAGTGGGAGAATATGTTATGCAGTGCCAGCAAGATACTGCTAAGAGCTTTGGCTACAGTTTACTGGTGAAAATGGGAAATTAGTAAGTATGAGAGAGGCAGGGGCTTGTATTTAGAACAAGGAAGCCCAGCTACTAAAAAGGAGGTCAGTTCAATAGTGTTGATACCAAGCACTTGAATACAAAACAAGGTGAGAGTTTCAAATGCATTTTCTTTTTTTTTAAGACAGGGTCTCACTTTTGTGGTTCAGGCTGGCCCTGAGCTCAGCCTCAAACTCACATCACAGCAATCCTCCTGCCTCTGCCTCCCAAGTGCTGAGACTACAGGCGTGAGCCACCATGCCCGGCACTGTGGTATGTGGTACTGATTGCTGCTGGGTATGAGTCTCCACACCCAGTATTGTATGTGTTTAACCGGGGATAGAACCTGGGTCCTTGTGCTTGCAAGACAGGCACTGGAACCACTGAGCTAAATCCCTAGCCCCATCGAATGCATTTTCTTAACCTCTCTTCAAAAAAATATCTTACATAAACCAGGGTAGAAAACAGATGAACAACAATGGCAACAACATAAAAAGCTAAATAGCTACTCTGGAAAACAGGTAGAACAGGAGCCCGTTCTCCATTATGGCGGGCCACAGAGCACTAGACTATGGTTGGGAGCTCAGATTTTGGGAAGTAGGATGGGGTACTCCTGGATCCTGGTGACCAGTGTTGGTATAGTGACAGGTTCTCCTGTCTCTGTACAAGCAAGGACCTTAAAAGAAACCAGATGACAGGTGAAAGAGTCACTAGAAATGTTTGGCCATATCTGGGAGGTTTTCTGACTCAGGATTGAGTCATCTGATTTGGTGTGGTTGGTTTCTTTCTTGCCCTGGAGCATGTAGTGGGTTACCCCTTTTGCTTTGGGAAGACAGTTGTATGGAAGCATTGGGAACTGAATCTGCATTTCAGACCTTTTGGAAAGGAATATTCAGGGGTTTGGGGTTGGTTGTGGCCTGGCTCTGTCTCTGTGGCCCTGGAGTTTCAGGGAGTCAGTTGATCCCAGATAGAGACATCATGTGATCATTTGTTGAGAATTTTCTGTGACCCTCCCTGCAACAGTCTTGGAGACTTGGTATGCTCAGTCTGGGGGAAAATCAGAATCAGGGTAAGTTGTCATTTAGCATGAGGAGTTTAGTTAAGATGGTGGCCAATTGAAGTGGCTACTGTGGTGTCCACCTTAGGTTCTCTTTTGGGAACCGAAGCCTCCTTCCCTACTTCCTGTGAAGGACTAGCTGGGAACGGTACGGGGCTGTCCTCACTGGGACTGGCTCCTGGCCACAGGGATCTGCTTCTTGCAAGAGTCCACCCTTCTTTCTCTCAATGACTGATAAAAAAATACAGAGGACTGGGATGACTCTGGAGAGTCATTCCCACCCCAGAGTGCTTGGTTCATGTCTCAGTTGCATCAGTGTCCTGGGCCAGCTCCCGTCTTCCTGCATTCTTGGTGACATCATGCTATGAGACCAGACAATGGAATTAAGCAATATTAAGTTTCCAGGAAAGTCAATTTCCCTGGAGAAATAAGGGTGCCTCCATAAAACAGAGCTGTGAGAGTTGCAGAACCCCTCTCCTAAGGCTTCCATTTCGGGTGGCTCAGCCCTGTATCCAAGGGACAGGCAGTCAGGTCTGTATCCACTTCTGTGTACGTGTTGCAGTTCAAACCGAAAAGCAGAGGCACAGGGAGTGGGTGTTTATCCGTGTCTACACCTGCCCCAGGTCCAGCTTGGACTCCCCCACTCAGGGTTGGCTTACTTGCCCCAGTTCTTGGCTGTCTCTTCTACCAAGGACCCAGCTGCTTCCTCTGTCATCTACCTTCTAATACGGCCATCTGTCTCTGCTTTTCTTCGCTAAGGCTAGATTTTGGCAAGGCCTCTAGGACGTGTGCTGCACTGGCGGCCACAAGAGCCCTAGTGTCTACGAGTGGCTTGACACACACCACAGGGATGGGACAGGACTTGGCTTCCAGAGAGGCTTCCTGGGGGAGCCAGACAATGTGACCTGAAAGCACAGGAGGTTACACTGACCCACTGGAGGAACTGTGCGGGTGACGGAGGAGTCAGAGGAGAACTAAGAAATCAGTGCGTCACTTTGCCCTTCACCTTCCCCGGGGCCCTATGTAGTCTGTCTGTGTCATCCCAGGATGCTATAACAAAACACCATAGATCTGGTGGCTCATAAACAGCAGACATTTCCTTCTTTTATACCTGGCAACTGGGGAGTCTGAGATCAAGTGCTGGCAGATCTGGTGTGTGGGATCTTCTTGTCAGCTAGGTGGCTGCCTCCTCTCTGCATCTTCTCTTAGCAGGATCCTTCATTGACAAGGCCTCCACCGTCTGACCCTACCACCTCCCTAGCGCACCCTTCCCAATACCGTGGCCTTATGAGTTAGAGTTGCAGTGCATGACCTCTGGGGGATGCACACACTCAGACAGGAAGCAACACAATCTTTCCGAACATTCTTCGTGCCTGAGCAGCGGGTGCTGTGGTTCTGTGAGCTGGCTGACCTGCCCCTTCTCAACACAGTCCTACCCAGGCATGATCTCTGCGTTACTTCCTTCTGGAACTCGAGACCTGGGATAAAACCAACGAGTACTGAATCAGTTGTTCCCATAAGAAATAATGTAGTTAGTTAAGAGCCTCCCCATTTTACTGGGCTAATTTTAGCCATTCACTGGGCTAATGTAAGCCTTTCAGGTGTAGTGGTGTCACTCTTAACCTTTGTGTGGTCCATTACTAGCACTTAAAACGTACAGAGTAAAAGGCAGCAAGGAAGGACAGGTAGGGCCTCCCCTGGTCCACAGCTGCATGACTCTGATGCCAGCACCAAGTGCAGAAATATTTTTTTCTCATCAAAATGTGACAAGTACCAGTTCTGAAGCCGAGCTATGGCTGTGTTTCTACCCCTTTCCTTCTGTGAAGCCCCATAATTTTATCACTGTAAATGCATCAGTGCCTAAGATTTGCTTCAGGGCCTGTGTTCCCAGGAACCTGAAGCCAGACAACATGTGAGAGCTCTAGTGTGCATTTAAATGCTATTTGGTATTTCAGTGCTGTGTTTAGCATCCAAATGTGCACAAAATACCAACACGCATGTTGCTATGGAACTAGACAAACGCGTGTGAACACACAAGCAAATGTGGGAAACGCCTAGAGCTGTGGAGTCGATGCGTGTTTGATTGAATGCCTTAGCTGGGTGTGGTGGTACACGCCTCTAATCCTAGTGCTGGGACAGGAGGATCCGAAGTTTGAGCCCAGCCTGGTCTACTTAGTGACCTGCTGAAACACTATCTCCAAATAAAAAATAAAAAGGGCTAGAGATATAATTTAGTACAAAGGCCCTGGGTTTAACTCCAGCACCACAGAAACAAAAACCAAGATGGAAGCAAAACAAACCCTCAAGGTCCCAAATAAACAAAACAAAATAAAAGCCACAAAACACGGGTGCATTTGTCCTCCATTGTTACATTACAGATAACCACACAATCTTGCAGCTAAAAACAGTAAACATTGATGACTTCATAGTTTCTGGGTGGGTCAGGAACCCAGGGGGAACTTCAGCTGGGGATTCTGGCTCGGGAGGTCGTAGGGGAAAGGGAAACTGAGGTTTTATATAACTGAATGTTGGCAGTAGCACACTGCCATTTCTGCCTAATTCTATCCTTTTTTTTTTTTGGTAGCCCAGGCTGCCTTTGAACTCACTGTATCACCTAGGCTAGACTTGAACTTAGGGCAGTTTTCTTGCCTCAGCCTCCCAAGTGCGGGGATTATGAGCATGTGCTACCACGCCAGTGGCACCGAATTCTGTTCTTTAGAAGTGAGTCAGTAAATCCCGCCTACACCAAGCCAGTAAATCTGCCTACTGAATTCCCTCGGGGGAAATGATCACACAGGGTGTGAACACAGGGGTTATTTTCGAGGCTGCCCACCCAGTTCCCACAATCCCTTTAGTTCCAGCAATTATTCAGCTAAAGCAGAACAATTTCTGCTATTTTTGTTTTTTGTAGTGCAGCCTCCAAACAACTCAATTCTCCCAGCTTTGTTGGTGATGGGATTTTGTTTAGTGCTGGGACAAGTTGGTGTTTACCTGGACACAGAGGCACCTGGACCCTGGGAATGGCATAGGGCCAGGTCAATTTGGAGCATCTGAGAGCAAGACTATGGATCAGAGAAGTGAGCACAGGCTTTTCAGGTTGTGCAAACCATCTCACCTTTAGAAAGAGGCAGAGGAGGGCTTAACACGGCACCAGTCACTACATGTGATCTGCTATGTGTAAGGGGTGTCTGGGGTGTGGGCTGAGGGGGATGAGGTCTCTGGCCTCCACCCAGGACTAATTCATAGGTAGCTTGCTTGGGAGTTACCATGGCAACAAGTGGATATTTGGGAACCATCATGCAGGTTCCTGATATGAGTGAGTGCCCACACCAGTACTCACCACAAAGAAGGCAGAACCACCTTATTTGCTCACCGGAGAGGCTGGTTGCTGAGTACAGTCTGCATCTGGGTCCTCCTACAGCCCCTAGGCTCCCAGAGGCACTCAGGAGTAGTGTTTGTTTAAATTAGACTTGATTATTTAGAGCAGTTTTAGAGTCACAGCAAAAGTAAAAGGAAGGGACAGATTTCCTACATATTCCCAAGTCAGTCCCTGTCTTTGATCATGTGCTTTCTTGTGTATGTGCATGTGTTTACTGGGCCGGAAAACTGAATCCAGGGCCTTCACCCTGAGCTGCATATCCAGTTCTTTTTATTTTGAGATACTAAGTTGCTAAGTTGTCCAGGTTGGGCTAGAGCTTGTGATCCTCCTGCCTCAGCCTCTCAGAGGGCTGGGATGACAGGACTGGGCCACCACGCCTGGTTCAGCAGTAGCATTTAAGATAATTGTTTTGGAATGAAGAAAAGGCTTCGGGAAGCAGAGCGAGCCGTGGTTCTGTGACTTCTGGGGGAACCTGGGGGAGATTCTTAGTCTCACCAAGATTACAGAGTGGCCCTGTCGTGGGAGTGGAGTCCTCAGCTGCTGGTGGACCAGGCCCAGG
This sequence comes from Petromus typicus, assembly GCA_004026965.1. Classification (NCBI taxonomy): domain Eukaryota; kingdom Metazoa; phylum Chordata; class Mammalia; order Rodentia; family Petromuridae; genus Petromus; species Petromus typicus. The sequence continues at coordinate 125,180 of PVIR01000844.1, read as the reverse complement.
ACTACAGCAGCAGTAGCTTTGACACTGCTTTGTCTCACTCACTTGTTTTTGTATTTTATGTATCTATTTAGGTTTGTATCAGTTTTTGAGGAAAGGTCTCTCTATGTACTTCAAGTTGGTCTCCAAGTCAGTATGAAGCCCAAGTTGGTCTCAAACTCATGGTGATCTCCTGCCTCAGCCTCCTGAGTGCTGGGATTACAGATGTGTATGTTATCCATTGCACGTTATCCATAATTCATGCAAAATGCCCAGGCACTGCCAGGTACACAGCACACGCTAGGCATCATGGTGATTATTATCATCATCGTCACCTGGATTTCTCATGGCATTTCCCAGGCCTATTCCATTTATAATGTGAGAAAATGTTCATCTAGTTTTTGAGTCAAGCTATACATTTAAATGTTTTAGTCAAGTTAGCTGTTTGTTTGCTTGTTTATTGTCTACTTGCCATAGTCAGCACTGAGAAGTATGTCCCTGACTATGGCCATGTGACTACATGTCTTTGTAAGGTTGCCTTGGAAATCAAATTTACTTCCTTTTGGTTACAAATCATCCAAAATCTCTGAACCCATGAGTTGAGCCTTATAAAAGTCACTTTTTATTGCAGGTGGTTGGGACTGAGCCCAGGGCCTCCCACACTGGGAAAAGGCTTCACCTCTGTGCCATACCCTCAGCACAGAGGCTGGACTTTTTATTTAGGTAAGACTGCAGGGAAGTAAGGGGAAGGGAGAAGTTGATTCTCAATTATGAAATAAAATAATATTGTGTTGCACTTGGATTTCAATGAAGTAATAGATGTAGAAGAGCCTTGTAGACCGTCAAATGCTGGCAAGTTATAGCTGTCACTGAAGAAGAGCTATCAGCAGGGAGGAGTCGCTGTACATGGACGTGGCTGGTAAAAACCTCACCCTGATTTATTAAGGCAAAGTGCGGTGAGCAGAAGCCAGAGTTTAAAAGATGTGTGTTAGTCCTCCTTCCTCCCTGCCCTGGGGCTCTGCTGCTGTAACAGATATACACCTGAGGCCACATGAAAATGAAGGGAGGGATGTCCAGCCAATCTCATCAGTCCAATGAAAGCTTCCTTTCATACTGGTCCAACAAGTTGGAGCTCAGAGCTCTAGGAAAATGACTGCTAGTTTTCTGATTTATCTGAGATTATGGGAAGGGTTGTGTGGAGCCTAATTAATACATCGAGGGTCAGGCAGTAAGTGGAGAATCTAACTGCTCATGAGTCTTGGGGTCTCCACCTTGAGCGAGGTCGAGTGGAAGGGGGGAGTCCGAGGTAGTCAGATGTGGAAGGAGCTTGTCCAGCTTCACTTTCCTGGGAAGTAGTCAGGGAGCTCCTTCTGTCTGTCCCTGTCCTCTGACTCCCCAGCTCCGTTGTGCTGTCACAGTGATGGATGACCTTTGAGGGGTGCCCCTGTCTTAATGCATCCGTTCTCCCTTCTCCAGGGAGCTGCTTTTCCTTGCGCTTCCCCCTGGATGGCTCCATTTCAGTCAGGGCACTGACCCACACCACCCTGGGGGCTCTCAGCTTCTCAAGAGTCCCACCAGCCACTTCCTTTTTGCAGAATCACTTTATGCACTGAGGCCTGATGTGGGCTCAGAGGTCCCTGCAGCAGGAAGAAGCTCAGGAAACAAGTTGGCATCGTTAGAGGGAGAATAAGAGAGGAGGGAGAAATGCAGAGAGCTCTCCTTTGCACGTTATCCATAATTCATGCAAAGTGCCCGGGCACTGCTAGGTACACAGCACACGCTAGGCATCATGGTGATTATTATCATCATTGTCACCTGGATTTCTCATGGCAATGGATTACTTTTCTCTTTGTGATAGTGACCTCTTAAATCTGATAGGGGTTACCCCATTTTATGGGGTTCCTTCATTTTGTGGCATTGAAATGAAGTTGGTGCTCAGTAAAACTTTTCTTCTTTTTCCTTCTCTGCTAGGTTTCTCTGTCTCTCCCACGTGCCTGGCAGAAAGCTGACGTGGATTCTCTCTGTGGACTGAGGAAGGGACTTCTTCCTCTTGGAGGTACCAGTGAACACCTTACTCAGAAGTGGTTTCAGGTAAGAGCACTTGTTTGCCTAAGAAATGGCAGCATGGCCACTGGTGGGTGCACATAGCAGGCAGCCAGGGGCTGTGTGTCTGGGAAGACAGCTGACATTTTCTTGTCTCTGAAAGTTGAGGGCTGAGTGAGCCCACTTGGACGTCACCATGAGGGTTGGTAACTGTACCCTGAATTACATCTGTATCTGCCGACCTCCCCCTTTAAGTGCACCCACCCCCAGTATGGGTCCTGTGTTTCCCTGGAGACCCTGTGGAGGGTGAATAAGATGCTGATGCCTCCTCTTACCCTCCACACATATGTTCTGCCTGAGGGCTCGAGCCTCTCAGCTTTTATACCCATGTGCCCCTTGCCAGCTCAGAAAGTCCTTCACAGATGTCAGCAGCACACTGTCACCTGGAGTGTTAGATGACATATCAGTGCATCTGCTACAGTGACTCATCCACTCACTGCTTGTACTGGGGTCGATGAGCCTCTGTGTCCTGTGAGCAGTGGACCACCTCGTGTGAGATCGTCCCGGTGAAACTGGAGCTGGAATGAGTCCATCCGTAGCTCGGCGTGTGGCATCACAGGAAGTGGCTATTTCTGTTGGTAGCAGACACATTGGGTCATTGTGTTAGCTCTTTTTTCCCCTTTAATAATGAAGACTGGAATCTAAATATTTTCCTTCCTTCCTTCTTTTTTTTGTTCCTTACTCCTTTGTAGCTAGAAGAGGTCCTCTGGCAGTACTAACTAATGAGATCTAATCAGAAATCTCTAGTTGTTTCAGGAAAAAAAATTTCCATTTTACTAATCAAATGGACAGATGCTACTGGAGTGACTTAGCTTCGATTTCTCTTGAATATGAGTATGGTATCTACAGCAGGGGCAGCCATCCTGGGATCATTAGATTATAAAACCCAACAGGCTAAGGATGGCAGAAGGAAAGAATGAAACTCTTGGGATTTCTGATGGGATCTCTGAGGTCTAAACTGGCACAAATAGCCACCTATGTCCAGGTGCCCACCTCTCTATGATGAACTGCAATTATGTGGCCGTTCTTGGGAGAAGTGAGTTGAAAGTCCTCCACCAGCCAGCAGAGTCCCAGGACTTCCTTGCTTTGTCTCTGAGTGCTGCATAGTATGGCAGAAGGGGAAAGTCAGCAGGCTAATTTGCTTTCCTCACAAGACTGAGCTTTCTGTGTTACTTATTTGACTTGTGGTTTATAGAGATAAGGTCTCACTATGTACTTCTGGCAAGTCTTAAACTAGCTATGTAGCGCCAAATGGCTTCTATGAAACCACAACCCTCCTGCCTCAGCCCTCAAGTGCGGGAATTACTGGTTCAGCAGGCTCTGAGAATTGAACAGATCTGGAAAACCTCCTTGCTGTGAGCTGTCCACCAGGGTGGTGCTGATCTCATGTTTGCTGCCCTGTGGTGAGGAACCTGGGAGCTGTCCCCACTACCGCCACAATAGATCCCTGCTGCTGACTCCATAGCAGCAGCAATGACAGGCCAAGGTGTGTGTGTGTGTGTGTGTGTGTGTGTGTGTGTGTGTGTGTGTGTGTGTGTGTGTGTGTGTGTGTGCATGTGGTGTGTATGTGTGTTTGCGTGCATATATGTGTGTGTTCGTGATTCGCAGAATCCAAGGTGACTTTACTATTCCAGTGAGAGCCATCCCTACAAAAGGGACATGTGCTTCTGAGGGCATTTATAGCCCCCAGGCACAGCCTCCAAACCTTGATTTGTTTTCTGAGCATCCAAAGATCAGAACTTTCACCATTTTTGCTGTCCTGTCTTGTCACAACCTTGCCAGATAGGATGTAGCCTATTTCTGTCCCTTATTTCCCATTTCTCAGTAAGTGCATGGTCCTAAGCATTTTTTCTCTGATAGTAACTACTGAGAAACTGACATGCGTAAAAACAAAAACAAAAGACAAACATAGGCCAGTTGCTAAGTTACATGAACTCTTAAAAGCTTTTGAGAAATAGCTGGTACTGATCTTGGTTGAAATCTAAATGGAGCTTTCTTTCTTTCTTTCTTTTTTTAAAAAACAAACTCTACTTAATCCCTTTCTGACCCTTTCACTAGCCTATCCATTGATTCTTTTTCATCTTCTGATTTCTGATTTACTGCCCTGGTGCTTTTGTATCTCCCATCCTTCTAAGACCCCCAGCCTCTCCCTTCTGTGGTACCTGGCAGGGGATATGGGGACAGATTTGGCAGTAATATGTTGCAGATGACAGACCAGATGAAGGAGGATCCACCTACCCTGCAGAGGTTCTGTCCTCCTGCCTCACAGTTCCCTTGGGAAATGCCTCAATTTCCCTAACCTTGGAAGAAGCCCAATGCAATGTCTGTTAACTCTGGGTCAAATATTGTCCCACTTATTTCCTTTGAGCTGTGCTGCCTCACATTTAGACTGTCTTTGACCTGCAGCACAACTTCTTAGCATTTCTCTTTTTCTTCCACTCCACACAAACCCCTTATAAAGACAAAGGATCAGTTCTCAAGCTCCCGTTGCAGCATTGTTAGGATTCAGTAAATACTGGTTGAACAAGCGAACGCCTTCTTTCTTATCCAGTCTGGGCTACAGGAAGGCTGAATCCTGCTCTCTAGAAAGGTAAGTCACAGAGGAAGACACTGTAATCCCAGGTGGCTACCGGGAAGGAGAACTCTCTGAGCCCCAGTTCTTTGTCTTGGAGTCTTTCTTGGAGTCCCCACAACAGGCAATGGCTGGACAGATCTTTTCTTTTAGAGGCCATGATTTGTGATTTGAGAGAATCTTAAGTAGCTACACTTTCGGATTTAACATCCATCACCATTCCCGGACTTCTTTTGCAAATGATCTAACTTTCACCATCTTTAAAGTCTCATCTTAGCCTCCACTTTTCCTGTGAAGGCATCCTGAGAGACTGAGCCCAGAAGTCAGTCTCTTTTTGGTGCTCAGTCAAGGTATGAAAGATCACTGGATTAACACTAAATTACTTGCATCTTCCATTGTTGCCAACTAGCTAGTTAAGAGCTCTCAGATGTCCTACAGTAATTGAATTAACAATGTTGAAGAACATGGTGCCAATCAGCTCTATAAACTCTGAGGCTTAGAAGAATGAAGAGCTAGCCATGATGTAAGTATGAACTCCTGCCTTCTGTGCTCACTCTGCTGTACCTTCTTGGTGCTACCCTCTGATCCATCTGCTGTCTCTGCACTAGCTCCACCTGGTGGGTTGGGCCCTGGGTCTCACATACCCTTTTAGCAACAGGTGATGTGTCCTTTTCTCTGTTTGCCTGCCTGCTTTTCCCAAGACTAGAACTCTATTTCCTTTTGAGGCTAGGCTCTCTTAATGCTGGCTCTAGTTCTCTGGCACATAGACAAGTTGCACTTTGCCAGATATCTTTGGGGTGATCTTTCTGTAGCAGAGGGTTTGGAAACTTCAGCTTTGTATCTAGATTTAACAAAAGCTTCATTAGTGGGTGATTATCCACTCTACAAAAGATTCCTTTAAATAGAAAATTCCCAGAATGGGCTTAAAATAGGTTTAATTTAACCCAAGTCCAATTTGTACACCCTGTTCAATAACACACTGATTGTTAAAGATGAGGTACACTTGTACTTATTTATAGACTAATTGCTTGTGTGTCCTTTTAAACCCCCCACTTCTTACCTAGTAGACCATACTCTCTGTTTGAAATTCATCCTGTTTTACTTCAGGAAGAAGTTATTTATTCCAATGAAAAGGGATGCCTGTGAGGTTTCTCCCACTGCCACAACTACCCGAGCTCAAAGGGAGCTATTCTCCACCAGAGACTGCCCTAGACACAAAGATACACAGTCTCTTCTATTCTGCCTGTCTTCAGATCTCTCCCTCTCTTCTTCTGTGCCATCAGCAATTGCAAAATACATACTTGATTATAGCTAGGTCTCTGGGTCCCCACACCAAGGTGATGTCTATGCTAGTGATGGTTTTTGATATAACAAAGGGGGGAAACTATGGTCTGATAGCTGGTATTTATCAGGCCAAAGGACCTCTTCTCTTCAGCTGAACCAGTACCTGCAGTTCCATAATAGATATTGTATCAGTCTTGCTTTCTGTTGCTGTAACAAAATAGCCAAGCCTGGGTGGTTTATGGAGAAAGTTTATTTAGCTCGCTGTTTGGGAGGTGGAAAGTCTGCATAGCATTTCTCTGGCTCTTGTAAAGCCCCTTGGTGGTGAAACAACAGGTGAGTGGCATATGGCCGGGCACTGTGAGAGTGACAGGTCACATGGAGAGACCAGAGATGGGGGGGGTCCTTCTTGTACTTTTATAGCAGCCTCTTCACAAGAACGACAGTTTCTTCTGAGGGCAGTGCTCACAGTTACTTCCCTCCAAACCTCATCTCTTCAAGGGCTGCCACTGCCTCTCACATGATCATGCCAAACTTCCAACCCCTGAGCCCTCAAGTGATACACTCAGAACATAAACCCAAGCTGGTGTCATCACACATTGTAGTACCTGTGACCTGTGGTCCTCATGCTACGGTCATGTCAGTAGCATTCTGATTAATCTAATCTGGTGAAAATGAAGGCAATAGAAAGAAAATTCAGTAAACTTGTGCAGTGTTGCTTGAATGTTGCAGTTAGCGATGAGATCTTTGGAGGACAATCTGCTCTTGGAGTGGGTTATCCAGAGGTGATCACTAAGGTGTTGTTTGAAGAGATGGTTTATCAATTTACTGCTATCATATCATAACTAGTTTTTGTAAAGTGTCACCTCTTCCTCATGAAAATTCCTCCTCTAACTGATGTGTCTCAAAATTGAATGTTGTGTGAGTCACGTTAGTGCAGATTCTGACTTAGTAAGTTTGGGGCGGAGCCTAAGATATTTTATTTCCAGCAAGCCCCTGAATGTGCTGATGATGCTGTGGATGACACTTTGAGTGGCAAGATCCCTTACATTGTAGAGTGGTCATAGTAAATGTGGCTGCGATCACACCACGCCCCTACGTGAAATCCACAAATAATTCTGCCACCTCCAAGGTTAAGTCCAACACCATACCTTTCCAGTGTCACCTCACAGCTGTCACTTCCCAGAAATGAGTGGCTCTTCCTTACCTTTGCCCAAGCCTTAGTCCCTGAGGATGTAGCGGACTCCTTCCCACATTGAGCTTCCACATTGCCTTTCCCAGGAATCGTCACCTCTCATCTGTCACCAGTTTTCTTGCTTCTTCCTTGGGTCCCCCACAGGTCTGCTCAGTTACATTCTGCATGTCTGGAAAGCTCTGCCTACCTTTCCTTCTCCTGTTAGAAGTCAGCTTCTGTGTGGATACGAATCATCATCTCTGAATCTCAGAATCTCCAGCTCTCAGATAAATATTGGATGGGTGTGGAAATGAGTTTGCAGTACTGTCTTCTCCTTACACAGTGAGGTCAGCCTACCTCTGATTGTCCTTTGCTAAGCCCTCATGTGTGGAATCCATGTTCAAGCTTCTGTCTGGGGAGGTGAATCCGATGTATAGGAGTCATGTCTAATTCCATGGTCTGAACATTAGCAGCAGTTAATTCATTACTGTTGTCTGGAAAATGTCAACTAATCAACATGATTCTTCTGGTGTTTAAGGAAAAGCGTTGAGTTGCCTTCAAAGCAGCTTTACTTCTGTAGGTGCCTGCACTTTGAACCAGGACAATGGTGTTCCACCAAGTCGCCTTTTAGAACCACTTGTGGATCTTTTGAACAATCCTGGTACTCAGGCCCTCTCCTTGAGAATTCTTATGAAACTGGTGTGCAAGTAGGGTCTGGAATCAGTGTTTCAAAGGACCACCCAGAAGATTCATGAGACCCACAGCACCAGGTTAAGCATCATAACTTGCACTCATAACTCTTTCCTAATAATCAGCTGCCACTTGTCTGATGATGGATTATTCAGGTATTTTTCCCCTTTGGAAAATACAGATTTAAATTTCTCCTTGACATAATTAACCTAATTCTTAATAAAGTTCTTACTTCTTCCTGTTCACTAGCTCTCATTTACTACTACTTCTCTGCAGCCTGTAGTTTTATGATGAGGTCTTTTGAATTGAAGCCTGTGCAGGGGGGCACCAGGGAGAGGGTGCATCCATTTCGCATTGCTTTCCATAAAACTCAGGTGTCTGCTCAGCACTAGACTGGACTCAGGAGTGGACTTCAGATGAGGCTGGCAGCACCAGCTTTTAGCTTCTTTGCATCGGTTTCATTGAGGTGATTTCTTTGAAGTATTGTAGAATCTTAGAGCTCTGGACATTTGTGGATTCAGGATCATTTCAAAATCAAGTTGCCACTGGTAGCCCCCCCTTGACACAGAGAAGAATACTTATAAAACTTTATCAATGTGGAAGAATCAGAGGGGCTTTCACTACAGACTGAGTTCCTCCTCAGCGGGGACAAGAACTCAAGGGGCAGAGACTGAAGTTTCCTCACTTCTTCACTTGGTGAATGTAGGTCAATAGGATCTTGGGAGCCACCACTGCATGAAGGGCAATTTGAGAGACGCAGTAAGGCTATAATGCTTTCTGGAACCAGAACTGAAGTACACAGGGCTCGGGAGAACTGGCTGGCCAACTTTTGGTCAACTGACAGTTTAGTCATTCACACCTTCCAATATGAGTTGCTGTTCGTCTGATACACATTTCCAGTAGACCCCAGCTCCAACTTGTAAAGGTATTTCCTGGACAAGATATGAACTTCAAAGTGGCTTTCATTCAGGTTGGAAATGTCTTAATGACCCTGGAAAAAGCTGAGAGTTACTTTTTTCCTGGTTATAGGAAAACTTTAAAGAAACCCCATGAAGGTAGGGACTATTCTATTGAATTTGTTTTTGCCCTCTACCTTCTCCCACCTTACCTTGCATAGTATAGATACTCATAAATTATAGTAAATAAATAAAGCTAAATATTCTGAGTGCTTATTAGAGCCAAGTACTTTATGTACAGTCTCTTGTTAATCTTTCCATTTTCTCTGAGCGCTAATATATCAGCCTGGATTTGCAGCTAGGATACAGGAAATTACTTGTTGCAGGTTATACAACTAGTAGGTTGATAGGCACAGTTCAGCCCTGGTTTGTCTGATCACAAACTCCTTAGTTTTAACTCTTGGTTGTTTTACCATAGCCTTGGAATGTCTCAGGCAGAATTACAGGTAAGGGGTGCTGGCTCAGTCATTTTCTTTGTCACTGAGACATAATACCTGATGCTTACAGTTTGGATAGCATGACAGATGATCAGGGCGGAGGACAGCTGCTCACCACATGGTGAACAGGAAGCAGAGAGAATCATGGGAACAGCCAGAAAGGGCAATAGAACTCTCCAGGTCATGGTCACTGTGACTCCCCTTTTCTGAGCAGATCTCACTTCTAGCACAAGTCAGTCACAAGTCCCCTAGAGTCTAGTCCCCTCCTGGAGTCATACTGATGATCACATGAGGCTTGAGTTGGGGGAACATGCAGATACAGACCACGACAGATGCAACTTGTAGAAACAGATTTCTGGGCCTTGCTCTCAAGAGATCCTGACTCTGTTGGTTTGGTGTGGGTCCCAAGACGTTACAGCCTTTCAGGTACATGATTGCTGATTTCCCACCCCAGCATGTCAACCCAGCTTTCCTGGTGATTAGAGCTTTGTCTCTTTGTTGAGACATTCAGCCATTCAGATCTCCCAAGCCCAGGCTCTCTTAGGTAGCAGCATTAGCCGACTATGCCTCAGAAAGTTTCTTGTTTAGTGCAAACACACATTTCATTGCAGTCTTTTCTGAAGCAAGTAGCTTCACCTGCTTGCTGGAGTGGGCCTCACGTTACTCTCACTAGGATTAATGTAAAAATCACATACAATGGAAGCTCTCTGGATGAATCAAGGAGTTCCTTAGTACCCTCTGTTGCTGTAAATTATGCTCTTATACATTCTCTCAAGTGTGGCATTTCTGTCAGCCTTAAATATTAATTCTTCAGTGCTCTGCAGAGGCATTGGTTCAAATCCTCTGGTGATAAGGGATTCACTTTTCTTGTGAATTCTGCAATGAGTTAAGGAAGAATCGTGGACCCTGAATAATAGCAGGAAACAAGTTTTTCTACCTCCTGCCTGGCCTCTGGCTGCTAGAGGACAATGAGTGCTAGTCTTCTCCATTGTGGGGCACTCACCTCTCCAGGGACCACGGATGCTGTTGGCACCTCTAGTTATTCCTTTGAAAGAAAAAGATTTTAAATTATGAAGTGCATCTTACAGACGCATTGCGAGTGTGTGAAATGTATGTACATGGTTGAAGACTAACAGCACAATGCACATCTATGCAACCCCTCACAGGTCATGGGACCGAGCACTGCTAGACCTTTGAAGCCTGGCATGTATGCCCGCGTGCACATGCCCAGCTCTCCTCTCCTCTGGGCCTTTAGCCTTCACTTTTGCTGTCAGCCTTTGAAGTTTTTCAAGTATTTTACTACTTATATAAGAATCAAGTTGCTTGTATTCTACTGTGGAGGCCTGGGCCCTGCTCTCATGGCAGGCATGAGGCACGTGATAAAAGTTGGTCCCAAGGGCCCAACTGAGCTGCCCGGATTCTCTGTGGATGCCGACCAGTTGTGCATCCTGAGAGTTACTTCCTTGTGCCTCAGTTCTCTCACCTGTAAGATGAGAGCCCTGGTCATTGTTATCTTACAGGGACTCTGTTGCAAGCTTTTCTAACAGGTGCTGGTTCATACTAAACACAACGACAATAGTCAACATTTACATTACTGTGAAGTCTGTCTTCCTGTAGATTAGGGTTATCAAATGTCTGAAGGGCTTGAAGAATTTCAAGTATTCCAGTGTTTCCAGTCTGTTGTGGACTGATATTTTAGTAAAATGAAATAACACCGAATCATTTAAAAAGTGAAATGAACCCATATTCAGAATTCAAATCTCAAGTTTTACTGTTTAGAGTCAACAGAAATAAAACCACTGTGTCAGACGGCTATATTTTTAAGTGATTACTTTCAATTTCTTCACTTTTTTGTCATGGAAGAAGTAAATGGCTTACAGCATCACCAACTCCTGACTGTACCTAGCGCTCCAACCCAGACTTTTCTGCACACTGATTTTGCTGTCCTGCACGAGGCCTATTCCTTTTGCAGGAAATAAGGTTCCTGAGCTATTTGCTGTGTAGCCCCTAGGAAGCTGTTCTTCTTATAACTGATTTTCATTTGCAAGAAATAGCAATGATTTAAGAAGAAATAAACATGCTTCATATATGCTGGTTATCAGCAGAGACCATAGTTGTGTGTGTGCATGTGTATGTTTCCTTAGGTTTTTTTTTTTTTTTTTTTTTTTTTGTGGTAGTGGGGATTGAACTTGGGCCCTTATGCTTCCAAGGTAGGTGTGGTACCACTTGGACTAAATCTCTGGCCTTGTGTATGTGTTTAAATCATGAAATAATTTCTGGTGTTAAGGAAACTTCTCTATCACGACAAGCAGCCAAGTGGTTCATGCCTATAATTCCAGCCCTAGGGAGACTGAGGCAGGAAGATTTGCTTTGAGTTCAAGGCTAACCTGGGCCAGGTAGTGAGTCCAAAGCTAGCCTGAAGTGCATAACAAGACCCTACTTAAAAAAACAAATCAACCAACCAATCAAACCAAGACATAAAAGACCAGCAGCCAGGGGAGAAATGCAGATCTGCATTCTGGTTTTTCTGACTCAGGATTAAGAGTCAAGAGAGAACTTATATTTCCAAGTCTGGAAGGAGACAATGGACTCTTTGAAGATTTATATCTCTGCTCGCCTCCTCTCCAGCAGAGCCTCGGTCCTATAGATGCACTGGGTATTCCCAGGAGATATATGAATGAGATGAGTTGAACCTGTGAATTTACCACCGTGCCGCCCACGTTGATGATGAGAAAGGAGTCTCACACGATCTGACGATCAACTGTGGAGGCTTTGCGGTTGGGCTGCTCTATGTGAGGCGGCCTTAGGCCCTCCCTGCGCATGTGCGGAGCAGTCCTCACTGGGGGGGGGGGGGCGTGTGGGTCCTCCCATCTTTGTAAACGCAGGTCCTGGCGAGGAAGGCTGGCCTGGTGGTGCCCACATGGCTCTGCATCCTGGCTTTTCAGAGTTGTTATGGACTTCGCAGGCCGATGGGTGGCATCCTCCTACCTTAGGCGAACTGGATAGGCCTGGCCAAACATAACTGCAGGTGAAAGCCAGGACGTGTGGGTCCTGTCTCAGGCTCGTGGTGAAGATGCGCCATTTGCCTTTCTGACTGCATTGTACAGGGACCCACGTGTATCCGCACTTGACTAAGATCAGAACCAAACCTGAAGAGTTCAGAGCTTCTTCTGAGCTGGAAAAAGGCTCTTCACTTTACTGTTTAAACTATGAATGTTCATATGAGCCGAGGGATCAGAGGTTCTGTTCACCTGATGTGAAAGTTACTTTTTTTAATTCCAAATTTGAGGATCAGCTTGAATTTTAGTCAGGAACAGTCAGTCAAATGACCTTGGTTTAGCATACGTGTTTTCCAGAAAGCCCCAAGAGATGAATTTTTATAGTCTTTCTGAAAGAAGGAACGTGTCACTTTCCACCCGCCTGAAATGCAGTCCTCGACCTAGGGGACGAGCTGCCAGTGGCTGTCACCGGTTACTGACGCTCTGCTCTGAGCTGTGATCTGAGAGGAGTGTGGTCTCTCAAGGGAAAAGTGTCTCCTGTGCCCTTGTTTTATGTCTATGAAGGGCTGAATTGTGCCCCTTTCTCCAAGTTTATTTGTTGGAGCCACAGCCCAACATGGTTCTGAACGTGACTGTATCTGGAGGTCAGGTCTTCAGTGAGGCGAGTGGGGAGCAACAGAACACCAAGAGGGCCTCAGAGGAGTTCAAACCTGTGGGGACTGTGGTCTTAAATTTCTAGTCGTCAAAACTATGAGACAAACATTTCTGTTGTTTCACTCTCCCAGTCTGTGGTATTTTATTATGGTAACTCAAGCTGACTAATATAAGGCTGATCGAAAATATGGTATGTGTTTAAATAAGAAAAATGTATTATAGTAAAAGACACATAGCCATCGTCCCTTCTCAAAATGCTCCTCCTCACTTTGAACTTGTGCCTCCCTCCCATTGCTTTGGCTTATATTTGAAGCAGTCTTGAGAATCTTTTTGTGTGAATGTCTTTATGAGTTGTAATAAAAAAAATGTGGTGAGTCCTGCTACTGGACGCCATCCAACAGAAAGGCAGGATCATACAAATACCTCATCTACCTCATTTCCCAGATCTGGCACTGAGTGACTTCTGGCTCTTCCCCAAAGTCAAAATGGCCATGAAAAAAAAAAAAATCACTGTTTGAATCAATTCAGGACACAGAGGCAGCCATGAGAGTACAACTGAAGACATTTGTGAAAGGGCACCCCAGAACTGCTTCACAAAGTGGCGAGAATGATGGAAGATGTGTGTTTGAAGCAATAGGAAGGATTTTGAGCAGAATTCATGGAAATGTGCCTTTTACTGTAATAATTTACAGAATTAAAGATTCACTGTAAGTTTTACTCACACCCAAGACACACATGTTAAGATGTAAGCACATCAGAGAGATGCACACAACAGTATGGATTGAAGATCACCCCCAACAGTGACGTAGACAGTGCGGACCCACATCAACACCATGTACACTGCCACACGCCTCACTGCTAAGCAAAAGAGAGCATGAGCAGAAATTGGTAAGCTCAGCTTAGACCAGTTGGTGAGTGATATCTCAAAAGGGCAAAAGATTAGGAAAGCACACACACACACAAGAATCATATACATCAGGAAAATGGTGAGAGAGACAAAGTGGGGAGGTGGACCAAGCAGCACCCTGAAGCCCGAGGCTGGGAGTGACCAGGGGGATGAGTCTACGTGCTTTGGTCTGGCCAGGAGAAGGTCTGAGAGAGGCTCCAGGCGCTGTGTGACTGTGGCAGCAGCACTTTACCTCTCTGTTTGTAGAAGGCAGCGTGTTGGGATGGCACAGTGATTCTAGAAGTTAGGCCTGCTTCCCAATCAGCTAGAAGGCATATGGAAGCTCGAGCTCCCTCAGTGCCAAGTTAGGGACTCAGTCTCTCTGGGGTCGTGCTTGGTCACTTGCATTTCTAATGAGCTCCAAGGTGACGCTGCTGGTGCTGGCCTGGGGACCACACCTGAGGAAACACAGGCCAGTGGAGCTGTCCATTGTTTATCAGGCCTGGAACCTGGTAGCTGTGGGCAGACGCCGAGATGATACATCTCCGTTGTTATGGATCTCAGCTCACACAGAAGCTCCTCCAACAAAGAGATCTTGTTTAAAACATCAGCAGCAGTTCCAGCGTTGAGAAGCCTGCTCCCACCGATCCTCTCCTGGGAGGGGAGATGGATGCTGAGTCTTCCGTTCTCTGAAAGGAACATCCACAAAGACGACCCAAGATTCTGCGAACTGCATGCCCCCTCCAGGAATTCCGCATCCTTGGCCACAGCTGGGTAGGACGATTGTGTCTCCTGGGAAACTTGTAGACCTCAGAGTCCAGGGGAGGCTCCTGACAAAGCACCTGTGTGACTTCTAGCAGGGCACATTTCCAGAGCAACCTCCACCGGGAGTTGCAGGCTGGGCTCTGGGTCAGGTCAAGCCGGTATCAATAGCATTGTGTTTCACTTTCTGATTTCACAGACTAAGAAATGGGGGCACCTCTTCTGGATTCTGATTCGGAGCCTCACAGATCAAGTCTCTAAAATTTGCAGAATACTGTGAGATAGAAAAAAGTGTACGTATATGTATGTGTGTGTGTGTGTGTGTGTGTGTGTGTGTGAGAGAGAGAGAGAGAGAGAGAGAGAAAGAGAGATTGTGTGTGTGTTGAAAAGCACATATTCAAACCATTCCCTATTTCTGCACCTCACCCTGCCAATTACAATCTGCTTGGTGGTGTGAAACTGACAGCCGGCAGCAGTGATGGAGACAGGAGGAACGTGAACAAGGGCTTTGTGCATTCTCAGCTTTAGAGAGAGTGTTCAGTGGGGCGGACAGGCATATAACTGGCAGGTTTAGGAATCAGGGAAAACCAAGAACTGGAAGTCCTAATTTATTGTCTGTTTCAGTACAAGGCTAGACACAGGCTATTTAATATCATGCATTGTTTACAAGTGGAAGAGAGTGGGAGTTATTGATGCATTACAAATGCAGGCAAATGCATCTCATAAGCCAAGGGGTAGGTAATAACAATTGCAGAAGACTAAATTTGACTTTAATCCCCTGAAGAATGGCATGCATACAGCTTCAAATGATAAAAGCTGGCTGGGGCAGGGAGAGGGGAAGATGGGAGGGAGAGAAGGAGCCGCAGGGAGACAGAAGGAGGCAGGGGGAGACTGAGGGGGAAGACAGACAGACAGACGGAGCTGGGAGAGAAATGAGAGCTGGTTTTCTCCTGAGATTATGCATTCTTGATTAGGAAGTAGAGTGGAAATGGAAAGAAAAGATTTCTTTCCAAAGCCTTGTTTTGATAAACAGCTTCTTGCTTGGCAGGGTGTTTTCGGGAGCTGAGCTGGTCTTGTGCATGGTCAAGCAAGCAGCTTGAGCGATTTAAAGACCTGCCAATCCCTCAGCTAATCCCAAAGGCAGAAATAGAAAACAGTAGAAGAGAGCCTGGAGCCTGTCCTGTGTCCTGCTCCTGGCTTCTTCGGAGCCCCGGTCACAGTGGCTGGAGGTACACAAGCTTGCTGTCTTCAGGCTTAACACTTCCCAGAATTGTGACACTTGGGGCACGACGCTTTGGATACAATAGGTGCCCCTCGAGGGCTGGCAGATTGGCCACGCGTATTGCAGATGTCTGTGGCTTTCATGTCTCAGTGGTGAAGGTGGCTGAAACTGGGCCTACTTTCTAGCTAGGCTAGATGCTCTGTGTGCATCGTTACTGAGAAAGGTGTTCAAATCCTGGGTGGGCATCCCCTAACCTTTGCACAACCACTTCTTCTTTTTTTTTTAGTTTTTTGAGACAGGGTTTTGTTTTGTAGTTCAGGCTGATCCTGAACTCAGCCTCAAACTCAACAATCCTCCTGTCTTTGCCTCCCAAATGCTAGAATTACAGGCATGAGCCACCATGCCTGGCATTGCTGATTGTTGGTAGGTGTGAGCCACCACGCCCAGTATTGCTGTATGTGGTTACTGGGGATCAAACCCGGGACCTTGTGCTTGCAAGGTAGGCGCTGGAACCACTGAGCTAAACCCCCAGCCCAAGGGTAACCACTTCTTCATGGGAAGGAATTTAATGGTATGCAATATTTATTGGGCATGTGGCAGCCACTGTGCTGAAAAATCTCTCTGTGGCTTATATCCAGCTTAGGTGGGATTCGTCGTTATTTACTTTTGAAACATGTGGAAACTGAGGTCCAAGGAGGTTCTTGAGCAGGTGGGTGGCACAGGAGGACTGCACACCCAGCAGAAGAAAATGACAGAAGCTGAAGGCTGACCCCAACTGCCGAGGACACTGGTCCTGGAGCTGAGCTGGAGTTTGCCTCCCCTGCCCACCACTGTCTCCCTGCAGGAGCCATTCCCACCATGCCTTGCCTGCACGCAGATTTCCACTATCAACACGGTTCACATTTGCCTGGTTTATGGATGTTTGCAGTGCACCATCTGCCTTCTTGGGTGATCCGGTAGCAAACAGAGGGAGGAAGAAGATTGGCATTGGGAGAACTCTCTGTGGCAGCTTTCTAGCTGTGACAGCCAAATGCGTCCGCTGGGGTCACGGAGCACAGAGTCCAGGTCGTAACTGCATGAAGTCACTGTCTGTGGAGCTCTGTGAGATAAACACATGAACTCGCTGGAGAACCAGTGGCATTCGTGTGGCCCCGTCTTTGGCTTCGCTGAATCCTAGGGGGCGTCGGCACACTCCTCTCTAGGCTCTCCCAGCATAGGAGGCCCTCCATAAACATCTGCCAACCGTCTGATCTGAAACACTCAGGCTGTAGCTGTGCTGCCAGCCTACAGAGAGGGCTGAGCCGACAGAGCAAACCATTTTTATTTGGAAAAAGAACTTGACCATTTGTCTATGGCCTTTTGAGCAAGTAGACCTCACACCCGGGAGTGTCACAGCCATGCAACTGGCATGTATTTTTGTGCTTTGTGTCTTTTGGGTGTTTGCCTGGGAGGCTTGAGGAGGTCAAACCTGCTGCTGGTTTCCTACAGGAAGCTGCAGGAAGCCACCTCCAGCCTCCAGGACAGGCAAGCCATCTCAGGGTGCTTCAAAGAGAGAAGCTAAACTCCTCCCAACAAAATACATGGCGTGTCTCCATCCGAGTTGATGACACCCCTTCCTTTCCGATAGCCATTTCTGCTGATGGCAAATACATTCCTCCATCCCCTGAGCTTGAAAAATCAGAAGTATCTTTGCTGTCTCTGGAGACTCAGGCAGGTGGTCTCAGTGACTGGTGGGAGCATCTGTTGGACTAGCTCAGCCTTCTTACCTCTCGTTTGAGCAAGTTCAGCAAGCTCCTCACTGGGTCTTGTCCCCAGTTCTGCAGCCCCTTTGATGACTTGACTGGGTCAAGAAAGAGCGTCCAGATGCAGTGGTTTCTGGCTTGTGCCCCAGAGGCCTGGATGCCCAGACCCAAGTTAAGATCTTGTCTACAAGCGAGGAACCAAACCCTGGAGAGTCTCTAGGGCACTCATCACAATTCAGCCAGTTGTAATTTCTCATTTAAAATAGTGTTAGAGCTCTGAAAGATAAAAAAAAAAAAGACTTGAAAAACCATAGAGGGATAGCTTTTGATCAGTTTTAGTACTTTTTGTGTATGAAATTTCATATAAGTCTGTTGCTCATGGATGAACCTGGAGGACGCTATGTTAGGCAGAATGAACTCTGCTGAGACAAATACTGTGTATTCTTACTTATATGCAGGAGCTGAAGGAGTGATCTCAGAGCTGGAGAGTAGAATAGAGATCACCAAGGTTGGGCAAGGTGGGCAAGGGTAGGGAGTAGGTGGAGAGGTGCAGTTGCATAAGATGAATGACTTCTGTTGCACCAGAGTACAAGAGGATAGCTGTCATTGACAACTGAATGTTTTCAAATAGGGAACAGAGAGATTTTTGAGTATTCTCAACAGAAAGAAGTGATAAAGGTTTGAGAGGATGGGTATGCCAGTTACCCTGATCTGCTTATTATCACACATTGTGTACATGCACTGAAATATCACACTTATTTTGTATCCATTTAATGTATATGTAAAATAAATCTGTTCCTCAGATTTTTGAGAATCTTTGTCCAAAACATAAGAGCCCCATAAGGGATATGAGGAAGGGTCTTGGAGTAGAGCTGAAGGCTCTCAGGGAAGGCTGTGAGGGGCAGTCAGACCAGCGTGACCTTGGCTCCCAGAGGCTAATGGGTCCTGGCACATTTGAGTCACTTACAGACGAAGGGTGGCAGGTGGTGGGGATGAGGAGAATGGAAGGAAAGATGGCCAAGTTGAGTCTACTGCTTTATCGTGTTCATGGAAAGGCAAAGCTGGAGTAGTTTGTGCTGAGGTAAAGCTGTCATGGGGAACCTTCACGAGTTCCCCTGTACTCCAGTGAAAAGCATTTCATTTTTGGCCATTGGTGGAGTGATGTGCTGCTTTGGAAGTCCACAGAAGAATCTGATTCTCAAAAATTCTTGTCTCATTTGTGTTTTTAAAGCAAAGCCACAGATGATAAAAGCTCAGCTCCAATCAGAACATGAGAGGTGAAGGTGCTGTTGTCTGACTTATTGGTCCCTTGTATGCAGGAGCTGAGGTTTCCTGATCTGGGGCAAGTGTGCTTTGCTTCACATAACTCCCATTCAGGACTCTGTTCAGGAGTCTTGACCGGCTTGGTTGTCATGCATGTGACCAACATTCAACCTGGGGCAGAGAACAGAGACCTTGGTGGAAAGCAGCCTAAGATACATGATGGGTCCTCTAGTCTGAGGCCAGTCTGAGGCCCGGGCCCACACTCTTGCTATTACTGCATAGCACTGAAGTCATTTATTTGTAATTTTTTTTCAGGGCTGCAGATCAAACCCAGAGACTTGCATATACTAGCCAGGCATGCTGTCCCCGAGCTATGCTGTAGCCCACATTGAGTTAATTCAGACACTAAATTGTTATATAGGTATTATTATTATTCTCCTGGTGTTTGAGGGAGCATGAAACTAAGGACCTTAGAGAGAATGAAGCTGTATTTTAAAAATAAATTTAGTATGCCTTCTCCCAAAGAAATTTAAACTAATTCAGAATAAATGACAGAGCCAATAATACTCCAGATCATGAACCTAAAAGTGAAATGACAAGAATAGATAAATGAAAGGAAGCTAGGAAGTGCTTATTGTAAGTCAGAAAATGTAGCTGGCTAGCCCTTGTCCTGAGTCCTAAGAGATAGGTGGCTATCTTTTGTAAACTTTGTACTCAGCCATAATGTGTTGGAAGCAGCATTATCAAATTGGAAACAGTAAATAGGGCGTTTTTGTTGTTGTTGTTGAGGAAAGGTCAGCCTGGCCCTGAACTCATTATGTAGCCCAGGCCAGCCTGGAACTCACAGCAATGCTCCTGCCTCTGCCTCCCAAGTGCTGGGATTACAGGTGTGAGCCACCACGCCGTGCACTGTGGTATGTGGTACTGATTGCTGGTGGGTGTGAGCCACCATGTCCATCATTGTTGTATGTGATTATCAGGGATCAGACTTGGAACCTTGCACTTGCAAGACAGGCACTGGAGTCATTGAGCTAAATCCCAGGCCCAAGACATTATTTATACCACAGAAATTGGCAAATGCTTCAAATGAGACTTTTCTCTCCTGAGAAAATTGGCTGTTACAAATTTACCAGACTACCATGGGGATAACAAATGCAGTTATGAGGTAGTATGCCACTTGGCTGTGTTCCCCAAGGGCCTGAGTGCCCAACGCCCTGGGTTGATGGCATCTGACTTCTGGGGCGATGGTAAAGGCATGCCCAGGGACGTGAGGGGCTGAGAGGCATTGCCTCAGGGATACTCTATTTTAAAGAACCAAAAACTATGTCTCAGGCTGCTCTGTGCTGCTGTAACAGAATACTTGGGTTGTTTATAAAGAATAGAGCAGTAATTCTTATAGCTTGGAGACACAAGTGTTTCTCCAATAGCCCAAGGACAGAGCAAATTCCTGGGTCTCAAGAAGGATTTGGAAGGCTTTCTGTCCATGTCTTCCGGCTTCTCCTCCTAACTCTTCTCTGCTTTCCTTCTTCCTTCCTTTCTTTCTTCTTGCTCCTTTTGATGCGTGTTTTCATTCTGTTTCTCCCACAAATCTGTGTCTCATTTCTTGGTCCTACTTCTATGTAGGCTCAACACAATCTACCCAGTCTCTACCATGTTCCAGTTGAAACACTCAGAAGAGGTGATCTAGAGTTTCTGGGTATCCGTGATACTTCTTGTAAGAGACAATTGGTTCAGTTTAGGCCAGGCGGTCATTCTTGGTCTATGCGCCTGTGGGTGAGAAAATGAAATCACTTGACACCGGGATTCAGCAGGAACATTGCAACAGGGTACTTTGAGAAAGGGCATGGAAAGCCAGGAAAACAGATGGAATCAAGTCTCTTATAAGTGTGCATTAGTCTTTGTTTGTGCCAAAGCCCTGGGACAAAGTTGCCAAATGTATACAGCAGGCCTCACTATCTGTTACAGTCCCTCTGAAAGTATAGTCATCTCCTATGTCAACAATGACTTATATTAAAGAAAAACATGTTCTTAATCTTCTATATTCATCTATCAGATAATATTTCCTACATGAAAAGAAAGACAAGAGAAATGGGTAGGAGAAGAGAACTGTAGCAGTGAGGAAAAAATATCCAGCAGTCCTGTTTTAGCCAAGAACAAATATTGCTTGTTGACTCCTACAGGCAACTGTTTTAAGTTTGCATATGGGACTTTCTTATATTTTTATGTAACAACACTGTGTTACAGATCCAGACCCAAGTTTCTGTATAGAATTGTCAGGTTGTTCATATTTAGATATTACATCTAGCTGTAAACCAATCAAGGGCAAGATATTCTGCTGGCATAGTATCTCAGCCAGTCTCTACTAAGTAAAATGTGCATTAGGGTAAGACACATAAAGGGTAAGACTGTAACTCATGACTTAGGATGGTAATATCCTTGAAATGTTCCTGGCCTTAGTTTAGTCTTTGGTGCAATTTCATGTTTTATAGAGTCTGAGTGCAGGGAGAGCTTATTAAGAGCAGGGGCCATGTTCTAACACAACAGAGGACATGCAAAGATCCGATAATCAGAGCTCGGGCCTTGGCGTGCAGGCAGGATGTGTCTGAGGGCACGAGATGTCAGAGTGTTTGCGGTGAGGGGAAGGGAAACGATTTCTGTCTGGATTAGAGTCACGCTGCTTGTCAAAAGGAGCAAGTATGTGAGGCTCTAATCTTCTTTTAGAAATTCTGAGCAATGTAGAGACTGTAGGCAGAGGCATTCAGCGAAAGCCGGGAAGCCACTGTCACAAAGGAGAAATAGCCAGTCCTGCCTCGGGTCCTGAGGTGATCCGTGACCTGCACCCAGGTGTCAGTCAGGGCAGACAGAGAAGCAGGCCTGTTTGGCTTGTTCGTTTAAAACTACACCAGATGCAGATTCTTTTAAACGTGTGAGGCAAAGAGGCAGATATTTTGTGAAACTAATAATACTGGCAGTGACTCAGGCTGTACCGATTCCAACACAGAATGCCACGGACCACAGACAGCCTGAGACATAGAAAAGGATCGAGCTGAGAGAATGCAAAAAGAAAATGATGCCCTGCACACGCAGGCAGAAATGCTTTATTACATCTGACCAAGGGCTTTTGCAGTTCTTTAGGGGAGAAGACTGGGAGTTAGCATCAGTACCTCACTGTATATTTCCTACTGCTGCTGTTTGTATAATTGCGTTTAAGATAATTCTGTGTGGTTTCATCCTTTGTAGTACCTCTTTATCCACAGAGATATGTTCCAACGTTACCTTCTTCGCTGTGCACCACACCCTTGGTCTGCCGCGCTTTCCTCTGCACATGCAGAGGTGCTCAAGTGAGTAGTGAATGTTTGAATTTAAATTGCTATTCATCCCCTTGAAATCCTCCTCTTTGCATTGAACACACACATCCCATCCTTTTGGCTATTTGCTGGTGCAGTTCTGGAAATTCCATTTTGTGTCTACGAGGCATGCTCAAAAATGCAGTGCATTCTGTGCCGAGTGGCATTCGGCAGGAAGGTGGGCTGGTCAGACATGGGAATGCTTCCTCATCCACCTCGCTCCCAGCTCCGCCCCATGCAACTCCTAGCTCTTCCCTGAAGTCCCACTGACCACGAAAGGTCAATGTTTTGAGCTGATTTGGGAATGAAATTAAAGACGCTCATGACAATGACAGTGAAGCTAAAGAACTCACAGAAGAGGACTTCCAGAGCTGCATCAGAAAGTGGTGAGAATGATGGTCTAAGTGTGTCCTAAGCAAAGGGGAAGGTTTGGAAGTGGTTGTATGCCATGTATCTTTTACTATAATAATTTTTTAAACTTAAACATTCACTGTATTACTCAATCACACCTTGTATGTACCTATGAAAGACTTAATTTATAGGTTAAGCACAGTAAGAGATGAAAAGCAAAAACTAGCAATTAATGAGAATAATTATAAGAATACATTGTAATAAAATTTCCGAATCACTAGTTTTGGCCTTTAGGAATACTAGTGACTCTAGACCAGGGTACTTTAGACAAAGGTGCGGTTCAAATACCAGGCACAGCAGAGTGAAACACCACACTATTCAGTGCGGAGCACAACTTAAAAACTCATGAATTGTTTATTTCTGCAGTTTTCTGTTCGATAATTTTGAACAGGTTTGATCACTGGTAACTGAATGTGGAGAAAGCAAAAGTGCAGCTGTTGTAGGGGACTAAAGTGCATCTGGTTCTCAATCCACAGGGCAGACACTGATTTGCCACAATCTCGTTTTGTTTCCCTAATGCCCTGAGTCCAAGGCCCCCTGAAGGGCGTCCTGCAGATCTGTGAGCCGGCTGGAATCCCTGCAGGTAACATTCAGCCCGAGTCTTGTCTTTAAGGAGGACAGACTCAGCCTAGGATTCATCTGTCTATGTGTGCCAGATATTATACAGCTATTTTTTGTGGAGTTGACATTTTAGTGTCAGTGTCACTCCCTCAGTATGTGTCTGTGTCCTAACACCCTTTTTGGGTTTTATTTCCCGAGCTCTTTCTTGATGCTCGTAAGAGTTCAGGGAGTACAATGCAGCAATGGGTGGACACCCTACTGAGAACCGAGTTCCTTCAGTGGTTTTTCTCTGAATGGAGAGAGAAAGAAAGGAAGAGAGAAGGCAGGTAAACATAATGTGCAAAGCCACCAGGCTAGTCGTTACCTGGCTACCAGGAGGACTGGGGAGAGAACATTTGCGACAGGCTTCCTTATGTGCAGTTACTTGACTTCTCTTTCATTCATTAATGCTTGGTGGGAAGGGAAAGGATGTGGAAGGGAATACGGGGAGGTGAGGCTGCTTTTCCCTGGAGTTAGAGCTAGTTATCTCTCATTTTCTAGTTAAAGGTACAGGGGCCTGGCTTCTGGGACACAGGATGGCCCCAGTTCGTGAAAGAGTTACTTGGGATTTCCTGGATGATTTCCGACAGGGATTTTTCTTGGGCCTCTGTTTTGGCATATGTGAATTTGAAATTCCAGGTTGTTTTCTTGTGTATACATCATAGAGAATACATCAACCAACAGGCTGTATTTATATAATTTTTAAAAGGTATTTTTGGGAAAAGAGTCCAAATTCAGTTTTCTATAAGATTTTTGTTGATGGAGAAGGCAACTGGAGAACATTTCTCCTTCAGTGCTCTCAATTACCTGGGTGGAACCGCAGTCTAGAGGTGTGTCTTGCAGACTGCCTAACACATTGTATTCTTCCTGTGTTTTTTTGTTTAACATATCTTGGCAGTTCTGAAACCTCAGACCTTTAGACTTCTATCCACAATGCTCAAAAATGATTCTGTGCGTGTTGGGATGTAATTAAACTTGCTGGGTTTTTTATTTAACAGTGGGGTAAGATTGACATTTTAGTACCATAAGTCATTTTTCTCCTGACAGATTATTTTCTTTATTCAGATAAGGCCTAAGTTGTATTTTGAAGGCTAGAAGAATGAACTTTTTTTTTTCATTTGGAACCTGAGTCAATTACAGCTACATATTAATTTCTCACATTAAGAGGGATGTTTTGTCTTCTGAACTGCACCTGCTCAGCCCCATTTCCAGGCATTTGGAGCTGCTGTACTAAAGAGGAAGAGGAAATACTTAGTGAGGGACAGAGGGAATCACTAATGGCAAATCAATAACTGGGAGCACTTCAGAGCTCCAAGGAGACAGCATGGTGGCGCAAAACACAGATGGGGCGTTGTGGTTTCACTCATGTGGGCTTCCAGAAGGACTCCAGCTGATGTCCACTGTTTCCACGTACATATGTTTTGGTTACTTCAAACCCAGCTACAAG
This sequence comes from Petromus typicus, assembly GCA_004026965.1. Taxonomy (NCBI): domain Eukaryota; kingdom Metazoa; phylum Chordata; class Mammalia; order Rodentia; family Petromuridae; genus Petromus; species Petromus typicus. The sequence goes on along the minus strand of PVIR01000844.1, from coordinate 100,658 downwards.
CCTGTGTCCCCCTGCCCCATGTGGCCCACTCAAGCCCACTTCTCCCATGTTCTAGGCTCCTGTATGGCGATGGGGGTCCACACCATCGTGGAAGCCAAAGGCTCTGGAGCTTGTCTCCTCTCCTTTCTTCCTGCTCCATTATGGACAATGTCCATCATTACCCAACATCTGTTACTCCCCGCTCCTATCACTCATGCACTGAGACTTTAACTTGAGGATCTTAGTTTATGGTTGGGGCAGAATTGACCCCACCTCCAGCCCAAATGACAGGCCCTAACGAGTTAACGGCCGTGGACACAACTCCATCTTTCTTCCCAGATATCTTTCAGGGTGGGGGCCTGCCCAGGCTCTGAGGCAGGTGCAGGTTGGTCCCAAGGGAATATGATGGCCTAGGTGAGGAAAGCCTGTGTTGGATAAGGTGGCACAGACACGGGAGCTCTGGACAAGCCGAGCCAACTGTGCTGCACTGCTGGACTCACACTTACATGCACTGGCCAGTTCCCTTCACTGCCCCCATAGTTTGTGCTGAGTTTCTCAGCAGCCAGAAGTCTCCATCACTAATGCCTGCCCTCTAGTTATCCCCTCTGTTCGTTCTGCAGTACCTCTGTGCTGGGTCTCAAGTCCATCCTCCTGTCCTCTCCAGAGTATCCCTAGAGGGTTCTCATTGTGACCAAACTTAACTTTCTTTTTTTTTTTTTTGGTACCTAGGATCAAACTTGGGACCTTGCACTTTCAAGGCAGGCACTGGAAACATTGAGACAAACCCCTGTCCCCCACAAACTTAATTTTTAAGTGACTTTTCAGTATTGGAGAAATTTCTAGGCTTGTAGAAGGCCAGTAATTCAGAGCTGACTGGTGACTCCCAAAGGTATGCAGAGTATTTCATATTTTACAGAAAGGCCTTTCCAGGGCTCACCCCTCTCCAGTTCCAGCCTTGTCCTTGTACCCGTCACCTTACAGATCACGCAGTTAGCTGTACCATGCTTTGGTTTTGGAGGGGTACTAGGGATTGAACCCGGAGCCTTTGCACTGAGCTATATTCTCTACCCTTCTTAAAGCTTTTTATTTTTATTTTAGGACAGGGTCTCACTAAGTTGCCTCACCTCGAATTTGTCATCTTTCTGCCTCAGGCTCCTAGATTACTTACACTGTAGGTGTGTAACACCATGTCTGGCTTGGCAGTGCTCCTTGTAGTTTGACACGTAGGGTTTGGTAAAACCTCAGTGCCTTCATGGATTCTAATTGTTATGCTGAGGAAGAAGTTTCTTCATTTGCTGCTGGACAGACTGCCCCTGAGCTATGTCTTGTTGGAGTCTGAGGGTACATCAGTTTGCCATATCCGACAGGTGAGGCAGTATGTAGGCCTGGCCAGGTTGAGGGGCGAGGAGAAATGGCCCCGGCTCCCCAGTCAGGGTGTGTGGAGACTGACGGACAGAGGTATAAAAGCTCCAGAGGATATTACAAATCCAGACAGGTCAAGTTCAAGGCCAGAGGGTCCAGCAGACTCATGAGAGATCATCCAACACAGGTCTGGTAAATGATACTGCTGGACAGGAGATACGGAAGAGACAGAGCGTGGACTCACCTCTGGTATAGCTCACCAGGAGGAACCGGGAGCTAGGAGGAGGTGCCTACCTTTGATTTAAGAGCAAAGAGAGATGCTGAAATTCACTGTAATAGTCAGCCCTGGAGATAATGAGGAACAAGCGTAAAAAGTCAGAATTGCATGAGGGAAGAATGCTCAGTTTTCTTTCTCATTTTCTTTTTTTTTTTTAGAGACAGGGTCTCGCTTTTTGTGGTTCAGGCTGGCCCTGAGCTCAGCCTCCAACTCACATCACAATCCTCCTGCCTCTGCCTCCCGAGTGCTGGGATTACAGGCGTGAGCCACCACGCCCGGCACTGTGCTATGTGGTACTGGTTGCTGCTGGGTGTGGGTCTCCACACCCAGTATTGTTATGTGGTTACCGGGGAATCGAACCCGGGTCCTTGCG
>PVIR01000844.1:46917-98567 GCA_004026965.1 Petromus typicus | reverse complement strand
TCTTTCTCATTTTCAAATGGAATTTATAAACCTGCTAACCGTCACCCACATCCAGACCCTCAGCAGCTTGAGGATCTGGAGAGGGAGGAGCTAGGTAGGTAGGGAGTGTCCCGAGGATGATTTTCGTCTAGTAACGTCATTAGTTCTCTCACTAAGTCCTCACTACGTCCTGTCGGTTGTGTTCTTCTGGTTGTTCTGGAATGTTCTTTTCTTACCTTGTTCTCCTACCGCATGACGGAGCCACAGCTGTTCCGGACACACAGTGGGATCAGTCACTGTTTCGGTTCACTGCTTTTTGTTTGTTTTGTTTGGAGATTTTTAAAAGTTGGGACATTTTCGGTATACATACTGAAAATATACTGATAACAGAGAATTTGTACATATACAGGACATGTTTTGTTTCTTCTTTTATTTCCCCATTCCCTTCCTTTTCTTTCAAATTCTCTTCCCCTACTTATTTATAAAAACGTGGTTTCCATTTTTTCCTTCGATTCTCTTTTATTTCTTGTCCATTGCTCCCCTCTTTGTTCTTCTCATTTGAGCATATTTCCCGATATCTCTTATACAGTTAGTTCTTGTTTCCACTAAGTGCACTGTAAATGAATGAGCGAGCTGGCGTGAGTGTGTGGAGTCCCGTGGAGCGGAGGTTGTGCAGGTGCCCTGTAAAGCAGCGTGCAGCAAAGAGATGAGTGCTGTCTCCCCTGGGTGACACGGCTGATGCGGACGTGGTGGGACACGCCTGAAATCCCGGCACCCTGGGAGACTGAGGCAGGATGCTGGCCGGTTTGAGCCCAGCCTGGGCATTCTAGTGACTTAGTGAGAACCGTTCTGAACGAGGGGCCGGGGAGGCGCGGAGGCTCAGCGTGACGGCTGTGGGCTCAGTCTCCAGTACTGAAAAGCAAAACCAAACAAAACCCCAAACAAACCAACAAAGAACTGAAACCTCTTAAAAGGCTTCAAATTTTACTTACCCCTGAGTGCCTATCTCGCTTCTTCTACAGCCAGAATCAATGGCTGCTTTCTTGGAAGCTCCTCAGGATGCAGCAGTAGGCATTTTTTCAGGGTGATTTATGTACATCGCTGGTTCTGTCTCCTGCCCCTGTCTGCCTCTTCAGACAGAAGGGTCCCTGAGGTCAGGATAGGGAAGCTTTGGCTTGGGTCCCTTCTCAGAACCCACCTCAGGCTTTGGACACTGGTACTGGCCGACTTCCTGCCCTCATCCCCTCTTGGGGCAAATCTCTTGCCCTGTGTCCGTGTCCCCCCCTCCCCAGCCCAGAGCAGAGGTCCTCTGTTCCGTTCGTCCCGGGGCAGTGAAGTGTGGCTGGTTCCAGAGCACCCTTCAGTCCCGGGAGGATGATGTGTCTATGCAATGGGTAAGGGCACACGGTCTCTGCTCCTTGACAAGGAGCCTTCATGCTCAGGCTCTGTCGGGAAAGAGGATGGAGAGAAGGCTTGAGAGCAGAGTGGGGAGCAGTGGGGCAGAGGAGAGGGCTCCTGAGGTGCCAAGGGAGTGAGCAGATTTGCTGGTGTTGGTGCCAGGCCCAAAAGTTCCCGTGCCTAGATGCTACCGCATCCAGCAGTTTATTAGCTCAGTTCTAGTACTACGTGCTAATTATCTGTGCATGACAAATAAGCTGGTTTTCTCCTTTCCCTGCCCACACGTTCCTTCCCTTCGTCCCACCTCCTGCATCACACACACGATCTTTGATCTAGAACTCACACATCTCAGAACTGTAGAAATAAACGTTTTTCACAGGTAAGGGGAGCATAGCCAGAAAACAAATTGACAATGAAACATGTAATATGGCACATCCATTCCTAGCAATTTAATGTAGATTGGCTTCGATGTGTCAAGGAATTTGTAAGTACCAGGTGAGCAAAGGGCCTGGCACTTTGGGAACCTTGTAATGCCCAGTGCTAGTCTCAAGGTAAATTACAGATAAATGCTTAGTGACTTATTGTTTGAGGTCATCTGAATTTTCATGAAAAAAAACAGAAGGATTCAAAAATTGGGCCTTGATTATATAATTCCCAGTGCTGTAGCCAATTTGCTTTTCACTGGGTCAGGAATAATATCTCTTGGGTCCTTTCTAGCACCAAGAGCAATGTTTTTTATTTTTTTTCCTCCTTAAGCACCAAGATTGTTTTAGAAATCAAATGGTACTGGCCAAGAAGGTAGTTCAGTGGCACTGCCCCTGCCTCACAAGTGCAAGGTCCTGAGTTCAATTCCTGGTACTGCAAAAAAAAAAAAAAAAGGCGTAAATGTAGGCTGAACATATAACATTAATTCCATTATGATTTGGTTAAGGGACAATATAAAGAAGAAAAGGAAGAATTGTAATAAAATCTTTATAAGCCCCATCCCAAACATACTGTGCTGAAACGTGGATTGTCCTATCCCTTCACCTTTAAGGTGAATTTTCCTCTTACAAATCTGCATATATTTTGCTTTACAGCCATTTTCTGTGTGTATCTATATATCATTAAAACTTTATTACTTTAATACAAAATTATATGATCTTTGAGATTACAGTGGAGCAAAACCATGTGCCTATATGGACGGCAGGCAGGAGAGGTGAGGAGGGGGGGGTCATTGTGTGGGGCTGGGAACCGAGGGTTGTCCTTCCTCTCCTTCAGAGGGTCTTTCAGTGATTATTTAACATGTATATGGAACAACACTACAATGGATTATTGATTAGGTTTTAAAAAGGACTAAGACTTCCTTTGACCAAAGAGCATTCCATACCCAAAAGAATGACTCAGAGAACCCTAGTCTGTGCCAAGACGCTGCAGCCTCACTGGTGTAGCTCATGCGCATCGTTGAACATGATTTCCACACCCAGAAGCTGCAGAAAACTGTGCCAGCCCCAGCTATTTCAGCCTTCTGTGCTCAAGGTCTTAGCGTCAGCAGGGCACAGAGCGCCCTCGAATCAGCCGCACTCAGGGAGGCCGTGGCTGGAGGCCTCTGGGGAGATGCTGTGTCCTCCAGGATACTTTTCTGTCTCTGTGCTTCTCTTCTGACTCTGCATGCTTGAAGTTACCATTTTGTTGTTAGGTTCGTTTTTTTCCCAAAGAATTAACACAAACAACAAGGGACCATGAACGTGGGCAGCCCTGGTTCCGCCACTAACCCTGAGTGTGTCCTCTGAATGAACCACCTACCTCCCAGGGTCCCCATTTCTCACAGGCAGAGGTAGAGACACGATCTATAACCTCAAGTCCCCAATGTTCTCTATGATTCGAAGGGTGGAAAATGACAGCTGGGCATTTTGCTCTTTTGGTACAAGCTCTGGGGCTCAGTTTAACAGTGTTCTTGGTGGCGAACCCAGGAATTCAGTTTTGTCACTCAAGCCGCTCGCTCTCTTTTGTATCTTGAGCATCTACTTATTTATTGATTTATTTAGAAACAGGGTCATGTGGGCTGGGGATTTAGCTCAGTGGTTCTGGCATCTGCCTTGCAAGCACAGGGTCCCTAGTTCGAGCCTTGGTAATCATATACCACAATGCTGGGCACGGTGACTCACATCCACCAGCATTCAGTACTACATCCCGAAGTGCGGGGTGTGGTGGCTCACACTGTAATCCCAGCACTCGGGAGGCAAAGGCAGGAGCATTGCTGTGAGTTCCAGGCTGGCCCAGACTACATAGTGAGCTCAAGGCCAGCCTGCACTACAAAGCAAGATCCTTTCTCAAAAAAACAAAAAGAGTCATGCTAAGTTGCGCAGGCTGACCTCAAACTTGTAATCTTCATGCCTCAGCCTCCCAATCACAAGTGTGCACCACTAAATACACACTTGTGTCCTTCTTCCTCTTTGGTATGCTCTCTTGTATTATCTCCTTGATAATTTTTTTCCCTTCACCTTCTTTGTTATCTCTCTCCCGAGCACTGTCCACCTGATGTTGGACTTTGCGGATTTATCTATTACTCTTAAAAATTTTGTCATATGTTCCAAATCATATTTTTTATACCCTGAGAGATAACATTCAAATTTGTATTTCAGTCCTTCCATTGCACTTTTAAAAATTTCTGCAATTGTGTAGCCAGATTTTTGAATTCTAAGAGCTCTTTTTTATTCCCCATGGTTCATTTATTCAAAGAATATAATTCTTGGGTTTACAAATTTTGTTTTTTTCCCTTGTCTTTTTAGCTCTGTTCTGTACCCTGAATTGTCTTTATTCTTTGAGTGAAAGGGTCATTTTTTTCTTTTCTGCTTGATTTTTAAGTTCATACTGCACACATTAGGTGCTTTTTTCCTTATGTTTAATATCAGAGCAATAAAGAGAGTGAACTAGGAGCTCCTTGTGTGCAACTGGGTGAGGGGTGACTGCTTGGACACAAAGGGGGAGCGTTACACAGTGGCACCTTGAAGAGGAGCCCAGTGCAGGTTCAGCTCTAGACTGGTTGTTTACTTGCTGCCCTGCATGACTTTTAAAGTTGAGAACAACTTACCATTTCTATTTTTAAAATTAAGAACACTTCTCCTCCACTCATTAGGATGTATGCCACTGAAAAATAGAAAATGAGTGGAAGTGAGGATGTGAGAAATTGGAACCCTGTGCACCATTGGTGAGAATGTCAAGTGGTAGAGCTTTTATGGAAACCAATATGGCGGTCTCTGAAACACCGAAAATGGCATTACCACATGATCTAGCGAGACTATTGGGCAGATGTCCACGGAAATCAGGGTCTTGAAGAAACACTCATGCATATATGTTCCCAGTTAGCATTACTCACAATAGCTTAAACATGGAGGCATCCACTTGCTTATTGATAGATGAATGGCTAAGCAAAGTGGAGTTTGTACAGATATTTCTTGGTTTATATGGGAGTCATGTCTCAGTATATCCATTGTCAACTAAAAATATCAGAAATTAAAGCTTCACTTGGCACACAGAACTTTCCAAACACTGTAGCTTAGCAACACGCTACGCTGTAGAACATCAGTTGTTCACCCTGGTGACTGCCTGGCTGGCTGGGAGCTGAAGCTCGCTGCCCAGCATGGCAAGAGAATATTGGATTGCATGTCCTTGTTCTGGGGAAAACATTAAAATTTAAAACCTAACTCCAAAAAGTTTCTATTCAATGTGTTTCATTTTCACACCATAGTTAAGTCAAAAAATTCTAAGTCAGAGACTAGGTGTACACATAGTAGAATATCGCTGAGACTAAAAAGAAGAGAATCTTGGGCCGAGGATTTAGCTCAGTGGTTCCAGCTCCTGTCTTACAAGTGCAAGGGCCTAAGTTTCATCCCTGGCAACCACATACAATGCTGGGTTTGGAGACTCACGCCCAGCAGCAACCAGTACCACATACCACAGTGCTGGGCGTGGTGGTTCACGCCTGTAATCCCAGCACTCGGGAGGCAGAGGCAGGAGGATTACTGTGATGTGAGTTTGAGGCTGAGCTCAGGGCCAGCCTGAACTACAAAGCGAGACCCTGTCTCAAAAAAAAAGAAGAATCTGGACACAGGGCTCAGCATGAATGGACAGAGGAGATTACACTAGTGAGATAACCACAGCAGACAGGCAGTGTGTGATTCCACTTGCATGAGATGCCTAGTCAAAATCACAGACAGAAAGCAGAAAAGTGGTGGCCAAGGCCTGGAGGGAGGAGTGGGGAGCTATTGTTTCAAGAGCACAGAGTTCTGACTTTACAAGCTAAAAGGAAGCTTGGAGAAGGATGGGGAGACAGTTGCATAGAACTATGAACGTATTTAGGTACACTGATGCACACTTAAAAATGGCTAAGAGGGCAAATGTTTATGTTAGGGACATTTTACCGTGATAAAAAATTGAAAGCAAGACAGGCCTCTCCTCAGCTCTTAGTGGGGAGAAGTGCGTGGTTGTGTGCTATACTGCCCGTGGCCGGGGAGCGCCAGGACTTGGAGTCTCCGTGTCCATCGCACAGACCTGTTTCCTTCCTGAGCTCCGCAGTGCGCTGCATGCCTGGCAGAGGCCGACTATGGAGTCGTCAGGCCCTGCAGCCCTTCGTTCTTCACTGTCCTTCCGTCTGGGCTGTAACTTAGTTGTGGATGGAAAGCTCTCCACCTCCTAGTGGCATGCCTCCCATTTTCTTGGTATTTGTGTTTGTACCTTTTAAATTCATTTTACCATCTTTCTTAGGAGATGCTAAAAAATTTTAAATTTCACTTGTTTACTTATTTATGGCTTACTGGAGACTGATCTCAGAGGTGCTCTACCACTGAGCTATGATCTCCTGCCCCCTTTTAGTTTTAATTTCGCAACAGGATCTCAGTCAGTTGCCGAAGCTGAGCTCAAACTTGTACTTTTCCTGACTCAGCCTCCCAAGCAGCGAGATTACAGCCGTGGGCTCCCTTACCTGGCTCCATGGTTCCAAGAGGAGGGGGGCACACAGCTTTGCTTGGCACCTTTCTTTCAACTGTCTAACCAGCACAAGTGTTAATTTTACATAGAGGCAACTTTTTTTTTTTTAAGACTTTGAGACAGGGTGTCCCTGAGCTTGCTTTATAGTTCAGGCTGGCCCTGAACTCACGATGCAGCTCAGGCGAGCCTTGAACTCGAGACAGTCCTCCTGTCCCTGCCTCTGGGATTACAGGTATGAGTCACCATGCCCGGCAAGGTGACTTTGGATTTTCAATTGGTTATCAGTGTGGAAATACTGCGAGTTTACATTGAAACTCTCTAGTTGAGAGCTGGAGGGAACTTTAGTCTTGAAAATAAATCCCTACATTTTCCTTCAGGACTGAATAGAAACGTGGACTTCAACGTGCAAATCCCTCCTGTAACTCCTATCAGTCATGCTTAACCAGAGATCCTGGCTGCCAGAGCGTATGCATCTACTTAGTACAGGGATCCAGCCTTGGACCATGGTGGGTGGTGATTAAAAGTTTCTCTGTGGTTGTTCTTCGTGTTTGACCTTGGGTTTTGCATTTTGCAATGTGGGGAGGGGAGAGGAACCTACAGCCCAGGAGCGCCTGGGCACCTGGATGGGATGGAGCCATCATCCTGCCTCATCGCTCTGGACCTTGAGCTATGGTTGTGCTCCAGAGAAGCCCGCTCTTTCCTCACAGAGCTAAACACCCTGCAGGCCCAGGACTTGGAGAAGCCCAGTGAAGCTCTGAGGAGGACAACAGCTTCAGGACAGGCTGCTGCCCAGTGGCAGCGATTCAGCGAGCACTTGAGTGACTCTGAGTGTGACCTGACAGGTCCCCTGCACTGTTTGTGCTGAGAATAAGAGCATGACTGCGGCTTCACCCCCACTGTCCCTGTCTTGGAGCTCTCCAGCTGGGAACTTGCAAGAAGATGTTGTAGCAACGGGTTCAGTCTGGTCACATTGGATATTACAAAGCTACTTCACTCACAGAATAGAAATATTAAGCTCAGAGAAGTGACGTTAGTTCTCCAAAGCTTGACAATTCTTGGGGGGTAGAACTTGGACTAGAAGCCAGGACTCTTGATTCCTAATTCAAATATCTTTTTAAAAGTTTCCCCTTTACTATAGATCTAGCATATTCTTATTAAAGAAGATTTCAATGACATGGAAAAATTAAGATAAAACAGCATAGTTTAGTTTATCATTTAAACTCAATCATTATTAAAATTTTAGTGTATTTCCTTTCATTCTTTTTCTATATATATCTATCTGTAGCTATAGACAGATGCACTACAGAGTCATACAAATGTTTTCTTATTCATTAAAATCTTGATCAGTATCAGTAGTAGTTTACTTAATCATTTGTTTAAAACAGACATTAAAATTATTTCTAATTTTTTGAATTTGAGAAAAACAATGATACGTATCCTTTTATATATTTTTAAAATCTTATTTTACACTTTTAGTGGGCTGAGGATATAGCTCAATGGCACTGTACCTGCCTAGCAAGACAAGGTCCTGCGTTTGATTCCTGGTACTGGAAAAAAAAATCCTTTAAAAGAATCTTAAAATTGAAAACATATACTCTGAAATTGCTTTCACCAGAGATTATATCCATTTAGCAGAATTGTGTGAGAATATTTGTCTTCCTAACTCTTGACAACATTAGATGCTGTCTTTTAAATATCTTTTTATCTTGTTCTTGTTTCTATTTGTATTGCTTTGATTACTTGAGAAGGTGAAAATTTCACCTGAGTTTGTTAATCATTTATGTTTAATTCTGATGACTAGTTTGTTTATCCACTTATCAACTGAGTGTCTTAATTTTTTGTATCATCTTTTACTGTATGAAATATATCATCTCCTTGTCATTTTGTTACAAATGCATTTCTTTTTCTTGAGCAATTCAGAGCTCTGAGTCATAACCATGCCAGAACAATGGGCCCCTGGAAACAGAAGTAACAGCCATGTGGAGGGTGAGGACAAGCTGACATTTAGAAATATTCTGGTCAAGAGTTCCAACTGGCGTTTGTTTGTTGAGGATGCTGATGTGAAACCCAGCTCAGTCATGAGGGTTAGCTGGCAACCCATGAGCAGATGATCAGGGCCAGGTAAGCCCCGGAGAGGAAAGAGAGCTGGTGAAGGCACCCCTCTGGGGCTCCTTGGAAGCTAGAAAAGAGGTTGGCAAAGCGGATGTGATGGGAAATGTCAGGGAAAGTGACTGACATCTCAGTGTAAAGCAAGGACTATCCTCAGACTTTGGGAAAGATTTCTTTGAAAAAAAATCAGATAACAGATGGGATACAGTTCCATCCCCTAAACTAAAGGAAGCTACTCAGAAACATAATTCTGACAAACGCATGTAAGAGGATCCTGAAGATTTAAACTTGGAAGAAGCAGCCAAAACGTTCTGCTTTTCAATGTATGGCAAGCAGTGCATATGGGGAAATATATTTGGATGTGGACTTTATTCTTGAAGAACCAATAAAGTCTCTACATACTGGAGAGGAATGTAAATTCTCACCCTTATAACTCATGTATTATAACATCTCTGTGCAACAGTTATATAAGTTGAGACATCAGTGAGAAAGGTGGAGCAGTTTCCGTCTCCTACCTGAGGGGTTTTCTCGTCTTGGAAGAGGTAGTGAGAGAAAAGAGCGTCACTCTAGACTACATAGTTCCTTTAATGTTCTGAGAAATGTAAATAATAGTGTCCCCTCTTGTTTTCTGCTGTCTGTTGAATCACACCTTGTGGTAAAGAGCCCTAAGACTGTCTCAGGTTCATACAAGGTTGAATCTTTTTAAGACTTATCTTTTTCAGAAAGAAGAAAAGCAAATTCCAATTGCTTTCATTATATACAATAAATAGGATTAGAAAGAAAAATCACTACTTAAAAAAGCATGGGTATTAATCTGACTTCAATTTTCAATTTTGGTACAGAGAAAAGTCATGTACAATAAAATAGGTCTTTGTGCTCTCAAATGCCTTGGTGTGCTTGAGTCTCATTGCAAACCCCACAAAGGGTCTGAGCTTTCCTGGCTTTGTCCTGCTGCCTCTTGCCTGGGAATACTTCCCTTCCTTGCTTCTCCATCTGGTGAGCTTCTATGCATATTCCAAGAGCCAACTTGATTATCACCTGCTCTGTGAAATGTTCCTTAGCTCATCCAGGTGAAACAAACTCTCCCCTGCGTAATGATTACATGGTCATCACATTTGAATTGTCACTCATTTTCACTAGATTATAAATTTCATGAGGTCTCATTTATCTCTGTTTCTGGCATATGCCCCTGAGCTTGGCAAGGAGACACATGGGACCAGAGCATGAAGCCTAGTCCTCTGTGTGCGAGGACCTTTAGCATCCCCCGTGGTGTTTCCGCGTGGGAGGGACTCAGTGTAACACTTCCGGCCTGATACTTCCACTCACTCAGGCCTTGGGGTGGAGGAGTGGCTCTTTGGATAAGCACGTCTCTTGGTCAGCATGTCTTCAGCATGGATGTAATCACTTTGACTGACTGGACAAGTTTAATTTCAGGGCGAAGCATGAGGAAATTCATGGTGCATCCAAGACAACCATTATATGCAATAAGTCTGACAGTCACTCTTGGGCTAGCTGGCTCTGCAGTCTCTCATGTGGCTCCTGACTCAGGAATGGAAGAGATGCATTATCTATTACTTCCCTGCCAAGCCCCTAACACCTGATATTTGTATGGTGTTTTCAGTTTACAAAGCATTTCCACATCCCTTATTTCAAGAACAGTAAAAAAGGTTACCATAGCGCTATGGGAGTTTTAGAGCCAGCGATTAACTCCTATTGGGGAAAGTAGTGAACATTACCGCCTATGTATGGTCCTTGCTTAGCACATCTGTTGGCTGGCTGGTCTCTGGATGCTTCCCCTTCTAAACTCTCATAAAAAGAAGACATTGATCAACATCTAGTGCTAGCTGTCAGCGTGCCTTTTCTGATGTACTGGGCGTCCAGTTCATCTCCTGATTTCTGCAGTCCACTTGTTGTGCACTGGTATTCCTAATTCTTTTTTTTTTTTTTTTAACAGGATTTTGCTTTGTTGTTCAAGCTGGCCCAGAGCTCAGCTTCAAACTCACATCACAGCAATCCTCCTGCCTCTGCCTCCCGAGTGCTGGGATGACAAGCGTGAGCCAACACGCCCAGCACTGTGGTATGTGGTACTGATTGCTCTGGGCATGAATCTCCATGCTCAGTATTGTTATGTGGTTACTGCGGGATCAAATCCAGGCCCTTGCACTTGCAAGACAGGAGCCGGAACCACTGAGCTAAATCCCCAGCCCAGGATTCCTAATTCTTAGGAGGACCTGGCTGGGTTGGTCAGTTTGAACGTGCTCTTGTGACATACATGACTTGGGGCTCCTCTGTGGGTCAGGACTCCACAGCCACTGTCTGTGATTCTGCTCTTTGACCATGACTGCTTTCTTGGGTCTCGGCACTATCAAATCAGCTGGCACAGATGATAGCTTTGAGCTTTCACGTTCTATGATTATTGTACTTCATAACTTTAGATGTATCTGGTCTCTTTGTTCAGTCTAAGCAAAAGCTTCTTGACATCAGAGATACTGTCACACAGGGGCATGAACAGGGTGACATTTTAGTCAACATCAGTTTCCTAGATGTGGGCCCACTAGGAGACATTTCATTAATATAAATGTGCTAAAAGGCATTTTAGAACAAACATCTTCCATAAAAGTGCCAAATTCTAATTGACATTATTTTTCAAAGTGTTCGAATATACACTGAATTTCAAGGCAAAAAGAAAAAAATTAGAATTGGTAGAAAGTGAATTGACAAGCAGAAATGAAACAAGTCAATCTAATTTCAAAGCTTGTCCTGAACCAAGGGTAAAATAACAAACTAGATTTGTGAAAAAAGAAAATCTAATATTTATAAGGGGTTCAACATCTAAAGGATGATAAATTGCACTTGAGAGGAAATGCTACATTAGATAAATTTTATCTTGACATTGAGCCCTTTAAAATGCCTGTAGAGCTTGTCTGGTACATCTGTTGTAGCCCACATACCAGTCTGTCCCTGGTAGTAACGGAAGGGTTATTTTGCTAAGAAAAATCTGTTTGACTTAGAAGCTGGAAGAAAGGAGAGAGAAGCTCAGAGATTGGAATTTAAATGAGTAATAAAAAATTTCAAATGCCATGATGGTAGGGAAAATATGAAGTCAAGTCTATGATAATGGATGTCTCTTACATTTAATTCTATTCTATATGATCTCCAAACATACTCTCAGCCTCATTTAACATCACTTAAGTGTGTTTGGAATCACAATAGAGGATGTGATGAAGGAAATAGAATCAGTGAAGTGCACTGTTGAGTGAAAGTACCTGTGGAGAAGGGACTGGGTCGTCCTGATTTGTCGTGGGCACCTGTAGTCTCTGATAACGTGTGCTGATGAGGTGGGATGGACAGAGGTCCAGCTTGATGGTGCATAGGACGGAGCAGAGGGGGACTAGAGCAGTTAACTTTACATGTCACCATTACAGGCCCAGTAGTTGTCCAGGTGCCCAGCTAGCTGGTAACAAATTGTTTCTGAGGCGTCTGTGGAGGTTTTTTATCACTTGGTAGGTTGAACAGGGATCCGCTCTCACCAGTGTGGGTCGGCATCTTCCAGGATTTCTCTCCTGGAGCCTGGACGTCCAGCTTCTCCGGCCTCAGGCACTGATGCTCCTGATTCTCAGGTCTTGGCCTCAGATTGTGGCCATCAGTTTCCCTGGTTCTCATCTTGAGAGTTTGAGCCTGAATTATAATATAGGCTTTTTTTTTTTTTTAAGGCTTTTTTTTGAGACAGGGTCTCACTTTCTGGTTCAGGCTGGCCCTGAGCTCAGCCTCCAACTCACATCACAGCAGTCCTCCTGCCTCTGCCTCCTGAGTGCTGGGATTACAGGCGTGAGCCACCACGCCCGGCATTGTGGTATGTGGTACTGGTTGCTGCTGGGCATGAGTCTCCAAGCCCAGTATGGTATGTGGTTACTGCGAATCGAACCCGGGCCCTTGCGCTTGCAAGACAGGCGCCGGAACCACTGAGCTAACTCCCTGGCCCTAATATAGTCTTTTTTTTAAAAAAAAATCTTTATTGGTACATTAAATATACACATCATGACTGTACTCCATAATGGGGATTTGTACCAGTATAAGACACAACTTAATTCTCATTTTTTCCCATAGCCTTACCCACCCTACCACCCCTCCATATACATAAAATTTGTTTCCTTACTTTTTTGTTACAATCTCAACATTTTCCCCTTTCACCCTATTTTACATTGAGCATTTTCTATTGCACAATATATAACATATAATGCTAGGACTCATTTACATCTTTATTTTCTCATACCAGAGAAAAGATGCTATATGTACCTTTCTTGGACTTTCAATTTACAGATGAATCTCATAATCCTAGAAACCCAATCCTTCGTAGTAAACATTTCTATGTATATATCATATCCTACTGGTTCTGTTTCTCTGGAGAAGCTTCGCTAAAATAGGAAGGGACCACGTTTAATAACGGGGCATATGTGTGCACGTGCACACGCATACATATATGTCTGTGTGTACGCCCGTGGGTGTCCGTGTTCGTGTGGGACGGAGATGGGTAACTGATGGTAAAGTAGGCACGTGCAGGCAGTCCAGGTTCTGGCCAGGAGTTTCTGCCACGGCTTTTCCTCTGTTGCTTCATGATTCAGCCTCGTTTGTTGATGATTCAGCTCTTTCACCGAAGCCCCGGAGTGAGCGTTTCTTAGTCAGTGCACTTCATGACAGGTAATCCTAGTGATGATTTTATGATAATCCAGACAAAAGGTAGACATTAGCCAGCATTTAGTTAATGTCAGACAGATTTAATGTTTTTATATAAATGTATTTTAATTTCACATGTAAATAATGAGATTACTGTGGCATTTTGATGCCACATAGATACTTGGTGATGAATGTTTGACTTGACACTGTAAGTATTGTGTAGTCACGATTACAGAGCCAGTTTATGCCACTTACCATAGGAGCTTTGAGTTCTGTGAGCCCAGTTTCATGATTTGGAAATGAGGATTAAATCTACTTTGAAGATAAAGTAAAATAATTTATAAAGAACCCAAAAGACATTAGTTATTAAGTTTCCTTCTTTCTTCCTATATTCTGGATAAATTTTACTTTCCTCCCTCAGTGTTGAGGACTGAGCCCAGGACTTTTGCACTGAGCTATATTACTTGCCTTTTCCAAAGTATTTTATTTGCTTTTTTCAAATAACAAAACGTACATTGTTACATTTTAGGCATAACAGTGACAACGGTTATCGTAGGGAGATGTCCCTGTGCACCACGCATGCTACCTCTTCCTAGCTGCCCTCCCCTCCTCAGCCCTCCCTATGCACAAAAGCTTTGTTTCCAGTTTCCTAATTTCTCTTTTTTTGTTCTTTCCTCCCTTTCTCTCTCCCTCCTCCCTCGTTTCACTTCTCATTTGAACTTTACTTCGATCTCTCAATATCTACTGTAATATCTCAATATCTATTTTAATACATATTTCTACTTTTGGTTTCTCACACCAGAGCAACAAAGTGATATTTAGACATGTATGTCTGGTTTATTTCACTTAAGAATATAATCTCAAGGTCCATCCATTTATCTATAAATGTCTGAAGCTCATCCTTCTTTATGAAGAGTAGTGTTGCTGCATTGTATAACCCCCCCCCCCACCTTCTTTATCCATTCATTGGTTGATGGGTATTTGGGCTATTTTCAAGATTTAGCTATTACAAACTATGTCACTATAAACATGGGTATGCATATATTGCTGTGTGATGAGGCTTTTTATTCTTTTTCTTTTCTTTCTTTCTTTTTTTTTTTTTTTTTTTGAGACAGGGTCTCACTTTGTGGTCCAGGCTGGCCCTGAGCTCAGCCTTAAACTCACATCACAGCAATCCTCCTGCCTCTGCCTCCCAAGTGCTGGGATTACAGGCGTGAGCCACCACACCCGGCACTGTGGTGTGTGGTACTGGTTGCTGCTGGGCGTGAGTCTCCACGTCCAGTATTGTTGTGTGGTTACCGGGGAATCAAACCCGGGCCCTTGAGCTTGCAAGACAGGCGCCGGAACCACTGAGCTAACTCCCCGGCCAGAGGCTTTTAATTCTTTCAGGAAGATATCAAGAAGGAGAACAGCTGAATAAAATGGAACCTCTAGTTTTAGTTTTTTGAGAAAGCTCCACACTAATTTTCACAGTGGTTGCACTAGTCTACATTCTCACAAACACTGGAGGGTTCCTTTTCCCCCATGAGCCTGCCAGCATTTGTTATTGATTGATTTCTTGATAGTATTAATTCTTTCCGGAGTGAGATGGAATCTCAGCGTTGTTTTAATTTGCTTTTCTTGATTGGCCAATGATGAACATTTTTCAAATAATTATTTGCTGTTTCTACTTCTTCATGGGACAAGTGTCTATTCACTTCAGATGCCAGTTTTTGGATTAGGCCTTTACATTTTTTTCAGGGGTCTGATTCTTTTTTGTTCTTTATATATTTTAGATAGTAGACTTTTCTTGATAAATAGGTGGTAAAAAGTTTTTACCATGCTGTGGTTTTCTCTTTACTCTGGTGGTGGGTTCTCATGCTGTGCAAAAGTTTTTTAATAAGATGAGATCCCAGTTGTTGATTCTTTGTAGTATTTCTTGTGCTGTCTGGATTTTATTCATAAGGTCTATGCCTACTCCTACATCCTTAAGTATTCTTCCTATTCTCCCTTGCAGCAGATTTAGCATTTCTGTTTTAATATTTAGATATTTGGTCTATTTTGATTTTAGGTTAGTGCATGGTGAAAGATAGGGGTCTAGTTTCAGCTTTTGCATGTGGAAAGCCGGTTTTTCTAGAACCATTTATTGAAGAGGCTATCTTTCTTTCAGTGAAGATATTTAGCTCCTTTATCCAAGATGAGGTGGCTGCGTGTGTCTGAGGTTGTTCCTTTATCTTTTAACCTGTTCCATTGATCCTCAGCTCTGTTTTATTTGCCAGTACCATGCAGTTTTCAGCTCAGTAGCTTTATCGTATAATTTCAGGTCTGGGATTGTGATACCTCCTGCCTTGCTTTTGTTGCCCAGAATTGCCTTTGCTATTCTAGGTTTCTTCTGGTTCTAAATGAATTTTAGGATTTTTTTTCCTATAAAATATTTTGTTTTTGAAATAAGTCTCATTTAGTTGCCTAGGCTGGGTTTGAATTTGTAATCCTCCTATCTCAGTGCCCAAGATTTGTCATTCTAGATTTTTATTGTGTTATTCTAGATTTTTATTTAAAAAAGTAATTGATTTTTAGACTTTAAATATTTGACCAATACACACATTCTCAAACCTTAAAAATAAAGGTGACCACAAATATCATATCATCATTTTGAAATTTTATTTAGAAGTAACCAAAAATTTGTAGAGAAGGGAGGAATAGTACAAAGAGAATCTGAGTATATTTTGTCTAAATTTAGCCATAGTTAAATTTTACCTCACTGGCTCTCTCTCTGTCTCTCTCTCCCTCCTTCCTTCCCCCCCTTCCTTTCTTCTCTGAATATTTATGTGTGTATAATTTTTTTCCTGAACAGTTAAGAGTGAGTGACATGCAGTCCAGCCCTTATCATTTAATATTTCATAATATTTTAATAATATAAGTTCTTCTCTTGCTTTAACATAATAGTCATCAAATTCAGCTAATTGAACACTGATAGAATATTTTTGTGTAAGCCACCTCTCATTACAGTTTTGTCAATCAGCAGGATAATGTCCTTTGCACAACACTCCGTCTTCTGTAAGTGTAAGATCCAGTGCAGGGCTGTGTGTTCCTTCCAGTTGTTGTGGGACCTTTAATCTGAATTAATAGAAACTAGTCATTTCCATTTGAAAAACTTATTAATAAGTGATGTGTCTATAGATGGTTAGCTATGTATTTAAAATCCACTTAAGAGGGCAGTAGAACAACCAACTACTGTTTAGTTTTGATTGTAATGGTTTCCGGGGATCGAACTCCGGCCCTTGCGCTTGCAAGACAGGCACCGGAAGCACTGAGCTGACTTCCCGGCCCTCACACTGTGCTGTTAAAGTTGATCTCTGAGAATTAGAAGTTAGAAACAAAATAAGCTATTTTTCAGGTCTCTTATGCTGGAAGTAGAACCCGCACCCAGTCCTTTAGTGGTTCAATCTGTCTAAATTTACATATGCCTATTTCCCGGATTTTGTTTTACTCATTCTATAAATTGGAGTATTTTTTTTACTTCCCAGTGGGGTGGTCATTTTTCAATTTTAATGGGCTTTTCTTGTACCATTGATGGTGTGTGGCTGAATGAATCCATATAGTCAGGCCCCATATTTTAGGGCTTTGACTGAGCTCACCAGCAAGATGATAGCTTCTAACTGTCCATAGCAAGAATTACAGACTTGTTTTTCCAGATTTCTGGTCATCTGTAGGTATACCCTGTGATGGCTAATTTTTCCTTCCTGGTCATAGGATACCTGGCTATCTGGATACGTATCACTTCTGTGTGTGTCTGCGAAGGAGTTTTTAGTAGAGATCTATCATTTTCCTTGGTGGCCTGAGCAGGACTGATGGCCTTCCAATGTCAGTGGCCTCATCCATGCTGTTAAAGACCCGAATAGGACAAGAGTGCTTGGCCACTTGAGCTGGAACACCTATGTGTTCCTTGGCTCCCAGGCTTTGAAAATGCATCACCAGCTCCTGGGTGTCCAGCTTGCTGTTGGCAGATTGGAGAATTCCCAGCCTCCATAATTATGTGAGTGCAAACCTTCTAAAAATCTTTCTCTGAGACATACACACATATATTATAGCTATATATGTATCTGTATTTAACTCTAAATATCCTGTTAGTTCCATCTCACTGGTGAACCCTGAGTAATCTATTCTCTCAATGCAATGATCTGTACATAACTCTTCCTATGAGATAGCAACTGGTAGGAAAAAATAAGCTTGGTGCAGGCAGCTGGGGGTGTGAGCTGTAGTTCTACTGCTTCTTAGCTTCACAGTGTGAGGGATGGAACTCAGGGCCTTGAGCATGAGAGGCAAAAGCAAACTCTTGATCTACAGCCCCAGCCCTAGCAAGTTTCTTAATGCCTTACTCCTTGCAAATAAAGTTGTAGCCACCCGATAAGTAATTGCGTAACGGGCAAATACAGCACCTTGTAGGCTTGTTGGGAGGCTGCGTGTAGATTCTGGCTGAATGAGGGCATGTGGCAGGTCTCCGAATCATCCTCCATCCTGTGCCCTCCTTCTTGCCAGAATCAGCCCTTTAGTGGCCTTGAACAATGCAACGCTGCTTTCACTTTCACCCCCCAGCTTTGCTCGTGGAAGCTCTGCCTCTGCCTCATACTTGCCTTTTCTGGCCCCCACCCCACAGCATGGATACTTGTTGAGATCTGTTTCTAGTTTTTCATGTCCTTCACGAGGCCCTCATTGAGCTCATTCATCTCTGTACCTTCTAAATTGCTACCCTATTGTGGACTCATCAAAGATTTAGTAAATGCTGAATGAAGGAGATCCCAGAACACTCCAATTTGTGGGCTCCCATTAAGCCCAAGATACAGAAAACTTCTATAAAGAAGAGAAAGGCATTCATAGTTACTGGGTCTGACTTGGTGCTCTGTACTGCCTTATGTGAACCCCAGGGGAGCCCCACAGGTTGGTCTCAGATCTCGTCATAAAACGTCACAGAGTTAGAAGTGGCAGAGCTAGAATTTGAACTCACTATTGTCCCACATTTATTTCCTTTTATATTGGACACCTAACCAAGTTGAAATTTATGGGTTTTTTTTCCCTTCAAATCCTCCTCACCTGGGTACTAGGAATCAAACTCAGTACGTTGCCATGCAGGCATGATACCACTAAGCTACATCCTGGGCCTTCAAGTTGGAATTTAGGTTTAAAAATGCCCCCATTCATGTATGAAGGTACACATTAAGGTTTTAGGAAAATTACAATGGTACCGGTCTGGGTGCATCCAACCTCTTGCTCAACGTATGTATACTTTGGCTCCCCTGCACCATGGTAGTGTCGATGGGCAGTGGCTGACTCGGGTGACTCAAAATGGCAGTTTTATGTGCTTTGAAAGGAAAGCCGGTTGACTAATAGCCAGCTCAAAAACCTTTTACAACAAAGGCCTCAATAATTTCCCATTTTAAAGTGTCAGTTGCAGTTATCAGTTAACAACTGGCGATGGCTGCTCAACAAATAGGCATTTATGATGAGTGCTTCAGTGTGAGAAGTTGGGCAAAATGACCTCTCAGGGCCTTCCCAGTGGATTTAATCAGTCCAATCAAACCTTTACACTGATTCTGTGCCCAGAGAGGAGCACTTATCTCCTGTCTGAACAGTTTACCATTGTTTTGGGCACACACATCTCTCCTTAACCGGTAGGTTCTAGAAGGTTAGAGATTGTTTCATGCTTTTCATTAGTCTCCCACAGTTCTGAGCAGAGTTGAGCACATAGTAGGTACTCAGCAAACACTGATTGATTAATTCAAGATCTTGTAACTCCAGACACTTATAACACAAGGACACTTAATGTTGGTAGATCAACAAAGAACTCTAAATATGACCCTTAAGTACCATTATAAAATGGATTGTGTGACTCTTCGGAGTAGCTCCATAGGCAGCACTTACTGCCCACTTTTATCGGTGTTGTTGTTAAAGATGAACCTAAGTAACTGTATAAATCTCCTTTCTTAACTCTGATTCTAGTCTGGTCTTAAACCCAGAAAGTCTGTGATAGAGGAATGTGCCTATCCCCAGTGGAGTTTCTTGGGTTAGAGACTCTTGTCAGGGTGAGCATGTTCTAAAAATGTGTGATCTAGCATCAAAATTCTAATATTGGGACTATGGGAGAGTAATAAGGAGGGGGCAGAGTAAAATGGATCACAGAACTGCCTTCCAGCAACATCTAATGAAATGAAAAACATTAAAAATTAAAAATAAAACTGTTTAAAAATGTTAGTGGCACTAAGGCAAGGAAAAGGGTACCATCTAATACCTCAAGTGTGAAAACACTGCAGCTAAGGGAGAGGATTCTGGCACAGCACCTACCCCTGGTCCTGTGAACATCCCCCGAAGGTGGAGCTATCATTTGAAATATGCCCAGATTTGGAGACAGTCCAACTGAGGGGATGTCTTTATACTTTTTATTACTGGGACCAGGGGAATTAGGACAGGAAGAAGCGAGCATGTAGGGAAAACTCTGTTAGAAGTGATGCCTCAGTTGTTCCTCGTATCCCTACTTAGCCAAAGAAGAATTGCATTCAGGATTTCCTTAGAAAGTCTCCATTCAGAATCAGCTGAGCCTTCCATGTCCACATCTTTTATCTTCAGTTATTGGAGGTGTAGGTACAGGAAAGTAGGAATATGTAGCAGAGAGATACTGGGAAAGGACTCAACAATGCTATGTAGAGAAAGTGGAATTTTTGGAGACATCTGGGTTACGCATGAAAAAGATAAGAAATGGCACCTATGACATCTGAAGGTAGTAATGAGCATAAGAAAATGTAGTAGAAGAAAATATAGCTAACAAAACAGAAATAAATTTGTGAAGAAGGCTTTACATTATAGAAGAATTTAATGATATGACTTCAATAAAAGAAAAGCTCATAGGAAGATGGAGACAAAATGAAAAGAGATTAGAGAAATGGAAGAAATGAATTATTAAAGAAGACAGAAGCGCAACACACCAAACAAAAAGTCAGCAGAGACAAAAGTTACTAAAAGTTGAAATAACTGATGCAGAACTTGCTGTACTCATAGTACATGTGGAGGGAAAAGTCAGAATCAAAGCCATTAGAGAGAAGATAATTAGAGGGCAATAATCAGAATCAGCATGTAATTGGAAACTTGAACAAATCCTACCAGTGGAAGAGAAAAACTGATGAAAAATATAATACAAGAAAAATTTAAATCTATGGTTAATTTTGATGGTCTTCGAACATTGTTTTAAAAAAGAAAATAGTATTCTGAGATGGTGTGCACAAGTTCCCAAAGTTCACGCACTGGAAACCGATGTTCACAGCAGCCATGTTGGGAGGGGAGCTTAACAGGAAGCGATTGGACCAGAGGGTGCTGCCTTCAGGAATGAACTAGTGCTGTGGAAGTGAGTTCCTTTTAAAAGGGTGAGTTTGGCATCTTCTTGTTTCCTCTCGCATTCTCCTTTTGGCCTTCCTCTGCAGGAAGCAGTGAATGAGCACTTGAAACTGTGTTTGAAGATCTGAGGTGGGCTGCAGTATTGTGAAATTTTTAGTCTTCCTCCTGTTTCCTGGCATACAACCCTCAAAATGCTTGAGGTCTCCACAGGTAGACATCTTTCTGTGTGCTAGTGAGCTGACTGGTGGCTGGCAGCTCTAGGTAACTTCGGGATGAGGGGAAGTACCATCTATGTCATGAAGTCTTCCTAAATGTTCCGCAGCAGAGGGATGGGGTGAGTTAGTTGTATATGTGATGGTTCTTAGAAGGTAACAGGTCTGTATCTTACCCTGTGCATCTTTTTAGCTGATAGTCAGCAGTATCATTTATTATATATAGACAGGGTCTCACTTTGTAGTTCAGGCTGGCCCTAAGCTCACTATGTAACCCAGATGAGCCTCACACTCACAGCAGTCCTCCTGCCTCTGCCTCCCGAGTGCTGGTATTACAGATGTGAGCCACCATGCCTGGCACTGTGGTACATGGTACTGATTGCTGATGGGCATGAGTCATCATGTCTCGCATTGTGATATGTGGTCACTGAGGATCAAACTAGGGACCTTGCACTTATAAGGCAAGTACCAGAACCACTGAGCTAAATCCATGGCCCTTTTACAATATGTTTTAAATTAACCAGTACAGGTAAAAGATAAAGAAGAAAAGTATATCTGACACTATACCTAAGGGTTTATTTGAAGGTTCTCTATTGTGTTCCATTGGTCTATATGCCTGTCTGTGTGTCAGGACAACATTATTTAAAAAAAAAAAACAAAAAAACAATTCTAATGGATGTTTTCACTAGATTTGAAATCAAGAAGTGCAGAGCTTTTATTTCTTTTCAAAATTGTTTTGTTCATTTGGGGTCATTTGAGATTCCACATGACTTTCAGAATCTATTTTTCTATTTCTGTAAAAAATCCATTGGGATTTTTTTAACATTTAATTTTAATATTTCCCTTATTTTGACATTTACCAGTCCTCACAGATTAAATTGAAAGTCTCTAATTTTCAACAAAAATGACTGGTATAGATTCACCTCTGTGTTTATTAATTTCTTTGCTTTCCTTTCTTTCTTGCATTTTAGACCTTGTTTCTATGGATAATTTTCCTTCCTCAAATCCATATTTTTGAAATCCCTTTACAAAAGAACTATTGCTATAGTATCTCTGTAAAATTTGAAAAAAAAAAAGAAAAAATTGAAAATATTTTGGTTTACTCTTGAAAGAACAATTAAAAAAAATTTTTTTTTCGTTGGACCGGGGATTTAGCTCGGTGGTTCCGGCACCTGTCTTGCAAGCACAAGGACCCGGGTTTGATCCCTGGTAATCACATACAACACTGGGTGTGGAGACTCACGCCCAGCAGCAATCAGTACCACATACCACAGTGCCGGTGTAGTGGCTCATGCCTGTCATCCCAGCACTTGGGAGGCAGAGGCAGGAGGATTGCTGTGATGTGAGTTGGAGGCTGAGCTCAGGGCCAGCCTAAACTACAAAGTGAGACCCTGTCTCAAAAAAAAAAAAAAAATTGTTTTTGTTTAGACAGGGTCTTGCTAAGTAATTCACTGTGAAACTCAGGATGACCTCAGACTTGAGGTGCTCCTCCTGCTAGACTGACAATCATTTTTCTGCACTTTGAAGATATCAGATGTGTCCAACTTTGAATATGATACAATTCCAGTTTTGCAAATGCTGTATAAAAACACGTGGTAGTCAATCCCCTAGAAATTGTAAGTATACTCAGAAACCCATTTGGATGCTCTTTCGGTCACATTACAGCCTCATACAGAGGACAGTTCCTCTGTGTTTGACATTATTTGGTTCTTAAAAATGTTTACCACCTATGTTTGCTTTTTTGAATTATAAGCTTAAATATAAAATGATGACCAAAGTACTGTAAGAATTGGGATGACAGAACAGACTAAATATTATTATTTCAACTAAAAGAAAAACATAGCTTTAAAAAATAAGAAGGTAAAAAGAAATTAGTGCTATTTTCTTATTTTTTTAAAATCATAGACAGTATTGATAGTGTCTAAGAATTGAAAACATGTATAGATCTTCGTAACATTTTAAATTTATTAATTTATTAGAGACAGGATCTCACTGTGCAGTTCAGGCTGGCCTTGAATTCACTGTGTAGCTGAGACTGGCTTCGTACTCCCAGCATTCCCCCTGCCTCAGCCTCCAGAGAGCTGGGATTACAGGCCTGGGCTACCACACCTGCCCCTAAAATATGTATAGATCTCCAACAGAATGACTTCAAGCTCCCTTTTCCTTAACCTTGGTGGGATATTTAATGAAATAGTAATCTTTAGGACCAGGGATTTAGCTCAGGATTTCTATGGTATGAGTTTGAGGCTGAGCTCAGGGCCAGCCTGAACTACAAAGTGAGACCCTGTCTCAAAAAAAAAGAAAGAAAGAAATAGTATCTTTAATGGTGAAAAAATATTTATCTTGACTTCATAAATTTCTTTAGTTTCATTTTATTTTCTGTTCCTTCTATTAAATGAAAATAAAATTACATGTACTACTTTTTAATGAAAATCGAAGCTATATTATAATACTATTTTTATAAAAGTATTTCTCTGTGCATGGAGAACTGTCTGGAATGATATGTACTTTAATATTAGTGATGATTTATCTTGTGTTCAAATTTTAGCTTCCTTTTGAATTTTCTATATTACTTGAATTCTTTATTATATGTATGTAGCATTAAGAAGTTAATATATTTTCAGGCGCACTGTCAGCAGTTTTGCTCAGCGCTGTGGATGGGAGAATTCCTCCTTCTCTGCTCCGTGCTCACGGCTGTAGACGACAGCATAGTGTCTGATTGTCCTCCAGAGACCAGTCAATCACCGTATCCATGGCTGGGGTTCGCTGTCGAATTTCCTGTCCTCAGAGTTCTGCTTTAGGATGCTTAGTCTGTCCTGAGTGACCTTATGGCCACTTGGACTTTTGGCATGAAAGGACAAGAGAAATTAGGCCAATTTATAAAAGTGCCCTCTAATCAAATAGATTACTTAATCTTATCTAATCTTTAAGACATTAATTCTGCTAAAGGTAGCAGTTTTATCCTGCCACAACAGCTCTTTTATATAAATCTTTGTTCATACACTTGATTACTTAAGATAAATTCTTAGACAAAGGGTCCCAGTGTATGACTTTTTAAAATTTCTCAAAATTTTGTGTGGTCTTGTTGATTTTCAAAAAGCCAATTCTAGGGCCAGGGATTTAGCTCAGTGGCTCTGGTGTCTGGCTAGCAAGCGCAAGGTCTGGAGTTCGATCCCTGGTAACCATATACCGCAGTGCTGGGCATGGTGACTCACACCTGTAATCCCAGCAGTCGGAGGCAGAGGCAGGAGGACTGGTGTGAGTTCAAGGCTCACCTAGGCTACATAGTGAGTTCAGGGCGGGTCTGAACGACAAAGTGAGACCCTGTCTCAAAAAAAAAAAAAGCCAATTCTAATGGGTGATTTCACTAGCAGTATTTATAAAAGTATCCTTTCCATAACTTTCTTGCCAGTATCAATCATTTTTTTGTTTGACATATGTGTCTGTCTGACAAGGAAAAATGATATTTAATGGCTGTTTTAATTAGCATTTTTATTATTAGTGAGGTTGAATATTTTTCATGTAAGTATTGAATTTTAGAATTTTCAGTGGAATTTTATAAGGGGGGAAATGATCTATTTATTTATTTTGCATCTTTTTTAAAAAATCAAGTTTATTTGTTGCATTTTAGGTACACATTGCAGTCATGTTCATCTTAGGGGATCTGTATCTGTACATGATGTATCTTGGTTCTGATTTTTCCCCCATTGCCTCCTCCCCATAATTCAGATGAGAATGCAGAAGTGAGTGACCATAGAGCCTTGCTGTGAGGCGCAAAAGAGGACACCTTGGCGACAGTCTTGGTGGTAGGTGGTGAGGACCGACGGAGAGCAGGCAGAAGGCAGGACTTGAGGTCTGAGCATCTCCCTCCCCACCTTTGGCTTTCTTCCTGGCTCCCGATCCTGTTCCAGTTTTCCACTTTGAAAAATCAGCATAGCAATAACACTTTGCCCCAATTAATTGCATGGTGTTCTTAAGCTATTTAAATCTGGGGGATATTTTACAATTCTAGGTCGGTTTCTTGTTTTCCTTTCTAGAGAATCAATAATTTAGAGAAGAATTCAGCTGCCACACTATGATGTTGTTCCCTGATATTCCTACATGGGAAAAAATAGAAATGGAGTCTATGGAGCCAAATATGCTAAAGAAACACACTGATCTACTACCCGCTCTTGCTAGTATTGGTTACTTTCTAGGCTTTCCCTTAAAGTCTTTGCATGTCCTATTTTTAAAATAGAGAAATGAAACATACACAATCAGGTTGTGGCCAAAGCACAAACCCGGATGAGAAAATGGCCGGCCTGGTATAATTCTGCGCAGAATTGTAATTCTTTGCTCTCTGTATCCTTCAGATAAAAGGATTCGTGTGGGATGGTAGATAGGGTGGCTTTCATTTGTATCAACTGGACTTATTGCTGGATTTTACACCAGCCATGCTGTGAGGCAGGTTCTTTGTTTTCAGCAATTATCAAACTAAGCCTAATTAAACTTGCTTTCCTTTGATGTACTATAATGTTTTCAATAATTTTATATTCAGAACCATTTTCCTAAGTCCTTATTTGAAATCAGGGATAGATTATGGATTTATTTCATGTCTGTCATGCCATGATTTAGTATGTATCTAATCAGGTTATAAAATGTTGACTTTTAGTTGATAAAACATCATTGTTGTCATTCTTATTATTATTTGTTTTTTCTTGACCTGTGGTATTATTTGTAAACACAGTATGGACCCTCTATATATATGAATGCAAAGTGGAAAGATTGTCAATCCTACCAATTAAATTTGGATCTTAAATTATGAGGTACATTCTTCTGTTCTATGAAATTGAGTTGATTTCCCTTTTGGCTGGGTTGTTTCTTCAGGGGCCTCTTTTTCCTTTTAGCTCATTTGGCACAGTTGATTCATGTATATTTCCTTGGTGTTGATGTGTTAAACAAGGTACTTTACTGTCTTTTTTGTATTCAAAAGTTGTGCATGTCCCACTTTGGGGTACATCATTAGATCTGTCTTCCTGCACGGGGACTAGAATAGACATGAATGATTTTTAAAGAGCAATTTTTTCCCTTACCCAATATATATAATTTAAAAACACATTTTTTTCATTCTTGGAGTTCTTATCAGCCACACATCCTTTACTGCCTTTAAAGACAGATCTCACTGTTTTTGTTATATTGGCCTACTTTCCCGCGGCTTTCAACTTTCCATTTGGAATAAGTGCTGGCTACAAAACCAAAATCAATTATGTTGCATATTCCTCTCTCAGCCCAGATGTGAAGGCCAGTTAGCTCCAGAGACCCCAGCAAACATTTTGATGAAGTGATGCCTCTCCTCGATGTTGTTCATATGCTAGCATTCTTGTTTCTGTAAAAATCAAGAAAATCAGGAGCTTAGTTATCCATGTTAGAAAAGCTTTATATTGGTGGAGACACTTAAATAACACTTTTAAAAACTGCATGAACGTGCAGTAGACATAGAGAAAAGTGCACATTTTAAAGGGTAAAACTCAGTGAATCTTCACAAAGGAGCACACCCGTTTAAAACAGTGCTCAGATGTAGAAAAACGTGGCCTGCACTACAGACCCCTTCAGCCAGTCACGGCTCCCCCACCGGCCCCCAGAGTCACCCCTCTCCTGACTTCTACTCGTGTTGCTGTGTGCTGCCCGCTTCTGTGCATCGTCGTTTTCTACATGAATTACACAGCGTGCACCTTTTAATGTCTGGCTCCTTTTGTTCAGCCTTATGTGAGCAAGGCTAATTCACATTGGTGGGTGTTACTTGTACCTTATGCATTCTTATTCCTATATGATTTTCTGTTGTCTAACTGTGACACAATTTATTTATCGGTTCTGTTTTGAAAGGGTAGCCTCACATGGTGGGCCCGTAGGGAGAAGGTTCCGGCGCTTTCCGGTCAAAGGTCTACATTTTAAATCCTGCACCCTTCGCTATTAACAAGCTCGCAGAGGAAGGAGAGGAACTTGGCCGAACCTCGAAGGGCTTGTTCAGCCTAGATAGGAAAAACCTTGCGGACAGGGACGGCTTTGTTTATCTTCTCCTTCCCACTGCTCGGAAAGCACTTCAGTGAATGCTGATATGACTCCAAGTAGCGTGTCCAAATGGAGAAACAATAGCGTGCAATTAAGAGGATGTAAAACACAAGACACGAGAATAATAGTTCAGGACCTTCCCAGTGAAGACGCTGTGGCGGAAGCACAGGGAGAGGGGCGAGGAAATAGCCACAGCCGGCCGAACCGTACTTGTTTATCTTGCTATCGGAAAAATGAGTCTAATTAAATCGCATGTGTAGGGCACCAGTAAATCCTCTGTTCTCGTCAGAGCAGAGCTGTGCTTTTGTTTTTTATGCGCTGTTTTCTTGCTTGTTTGGTACTTCCCTTGGTCTCCTACCTTTGATCATTTTAAATGTATTTTGTTCAGTTTTGTATTTTTTCCTAGCATGAAAACAGCAACTCAACAAACCAATAATTGTACAGAGTTGCATTCATCACAGCCATGTAAATGTTTGAGATTTCAGCCAATTTTGCTTTTCTAGTTTTTTTTTTTCTTTTTTGTATTGGGTTTCATTGTGGATTTCACATGTTCTCATTTTTTGGTAGGACACAATGTAATTTCTATTATTTTTCATTTATTTTATTGACTTGATTGAAGTTGCTCTGCAACCTCAATAATCAGTGCGCTAATATATTAATAATTGTTGCTAAATCTCAGCAAGTGGTGGTAAGATAATTGCAGAGCTAATTCCAGTGCAATACATAAATTATTCATTAAAACATATAGTGCCTATTTGAATATGTTGCTGCATTCTTCCAGCAAAACATCTCATGCTTTATGGGAGACTCTCATTTTGATTAAAAAAAAAAAAATGAAGAAGGCCCATTCATTCTGGTTGAAGCAAGGAGTTAATAATTTGGCTGCTCTAAGAATTGACCTCAAGGGGATGTAAATGAGTGACAGACTTGCAAATAAATTAGGGTGGGATTTGGTTTGGTTGACTTCTGCTCCACCCTCCCGTATACTAGTGTGATAGGGCTGCCGTAACAAGGTATCACAGCCCAGAGATTTTAAAGAATAGAAATTAATTTTTTTTGCAGTTCTGGAGGGTGGAAGTCTGAGATCAATGTGGTTCTATCAATGCAGGAATTCTGAGGGGAGCACAATGCAGCCCATGACACCTGGCACAAAAGCAATATTTGAAAGTGAGTGAGGTTCTCTTGACCAGGCACGGAGGCCTGCTGCATCCCGTTCATGTAGCTCTCCGGCGCAGATCTCTGATGGCTCCCCTCCTCGGGGAGCTGGCTGTGGTGTGCTGTGGTGCTGCATTTGTCCAGTGGGAGGCAGAGGGACCAAATGTCCTCAGAAGTGCAGAGGTGGTAATTCTCCACCGAGCAGACTTCCACCCGTGGAAACAGGAGACAGGGAGGAGCCAGGCTGATACATTCTCAGTCCTTTCTTCCTCCCACAGCTGGCGATACCACTTTCTCTGTGGCTCCTGGATGTGCCTGTCAAAAATTCAGCCCAGGGCCGGGGATTTAGCTCAGTGGTTCCGGCACTTGCCTTGCAAGAGCAAGGTCCCGGGTTCAGTCCACAGTGCCGGGTATGGTGACTCACACCCACCAGCAGTCAGTACCACATACCACAATGCTGGGCGTGGTGGTTCATGCCTATAATCCCAGCACTTTGGAGGCAGAGACAGGAGGATTGCTGTGAATTCAAGGCTTGTCTGGGCTACATCGTGAGCCCCGGGGCAGCCTGAACTACAAAGGGAGACCCTGTTCAAAATAAAAAAAATCCCAGGCTAGAGTCTTCACCACTTGTCATGACACATGGGCAGTGGTGCCGCACGTGGGTCCACGGCTTCCATCCTGCCCGGCCTTACTTCGCTTTTCACTCCCTTGCGCTTCTGTGGAGCTGCTACTGCTGAGCGAATTCAACCCTCACCTCAAGCTCTGCAGATTGGAGAATCCACGCTCACAAAGTATTTTAACTGCTACAGAAGTTTCTCCTTAATCAGAGATGGTAATACACTTGAGTAACGGACACCAGAATCCTAGGCACATTACATAAATGTTATTCTTCAATACTTTTTATAGAGCTTTCAGCCACTCTTTCAAGTTATTGCAATTGAGGGAGGAATGATGCAGTCAGGAGAAACTGCTGCAAACATTAATGAAAATTAATGCAGCAGCATCCCTAGACTGATATGGGTCCAAACGCACTCCTCTGCAATGCTAAGGAAGTTTTTAGTTTATTTTCATGGGAAAATGTATATAGTTGAATAAAAGTATTTCTTAAACTGTGATCTGCTGTCACGAAGAATGCATCTTCTTCTTCTAGCAGATTCCATGTTGTCCATGAGACCATCTCGTAAGAAAGGAAGTCCGTCTAGAGAGTCTGTTGATATTTATTGGAAAATATTGTCATCTTCACAACTTCACATGTTGGGACATAGTGTCCAATTATTTTGTACAATTATTATGTAGCACAGAAATTACACCCCTCAAAATGATTTTTCTATAAATTCTAGTTTGTAGAAAAGGATTTTTCAATGCCAGAGAATACCTTACATACATAATAAGACCAGGTTTACTTATTTACGTATATGCAAATATTGTTCCCTTGACTAATGAGCTCTGCTTGGTGCCAGATTTCTGATGTACGGAATGGCATCAGTAAATAGGCAGGAAATAGTATTTCAAAACTCTTGATGGATATTAATATTCAGGATTTAAGGATCAGAAATTGGAATCTCTAGGAACCCTCAGGAGTTCTCAGAATCATAACTTCTGTATAATTTATCTAATACTTTGTATATAATTTATGAATTTAAAAGTGATGAGTGACCATCAATATATGTAGTGGAATTACCTTACTATGAGGTTATTCAAATATTTTCTCTGTATAAAAATCTGTCCCACATAATAAATGTCTTGTTTATAATAACTGGTAAAATAGATTATATATTTCAATAATATGTAAAAATGATATTTATTTGACATAAACACTTGATGGCAAAAAACCACTGAGCGGATAAAACTTTAGCACTAAATAAATAAGAAATAAAAATAAATTAAAGATGCAAACGTTGCCAGGCGTAGTGGCTCATGCCTGTAATTCCAGCATTTGGGAGGCGGAGGCAGAAGGATTGCTATGAGTTTGAGGCTTGCCTGGGCTACAAAGTGAGCTCAGGACCACCCCAAACTACAAAGCAACACCATGTCTCAAAAAAAATGCAAACGTGAGGATGTAGCTCAATGCCACTGTGCTTAACTGGAAAGTGCAAGGTCCTGAGTTTGATTCCTGATACTGGGGGAAAAAATGTGAAAGACATCGTAAATATTTGAAGTTGCTCTTCTCAACAGAAATGGAAAACTTAGAGTTCACTAAATATTCAGGTCTTGCCCCGTAGTTTTGGTCTCTATTTCATGGCAATATATCAGATGTACAAAAATTTCTTTTATCTTGCATTGATGTTGGTAGAAATACGAAAGATGCATCCAAAGTTATCTTTAAGTTGGACTTCAGGGCTCATGCTGCCCAACTTAAGTTTATTTCCTTTTTTTGGTGGCAAAAGTATTTCATTTGCTTTTCCCAGCTTTGGCTTTGCTATTGAATTTAATTTTGTCTCTGTTGACAATTTTTAGATCGATCTCTGTTTTCCTACGGAAGCATTTTATAACAAGGCTCACCTCTCATCCTCCCTGTTTTTGTTTCTGGTTTATAAGAAACCATAGTCTACAGAAATTCCTCACACCTTGGAAAACCCCAGAATTTCGATACCATAAGGTTTGGATCTCCTTCCCAGGAAGTTCAACAGTCCCACACAAAAGGAAATGAAAGACTTATTTCATTTGCAAAACCTGTTAGATCTTGGAAAACCATTCACAGAATTATAAAATGTATTTTATGTGCATAAATTTAGTGGTATTTATTTATTTGCAGGAATGATTTGCAGCTAGCAGCAGGGCAGCCCCCGATCACTCCGTCACCCGTTGCATCTGTAAACCGGGATCCCTCTCCTCCTGCAGGCCACCGTGTCATGAACCCCAGCACCTCTCGAATGTGCTCTGATGCTGGGGCTCGTGAATCCTTCCCACCAGTGCCAGCTGCTGCTTGCTAAGCACTGGTTCTCACAGGAGGATTACAGGATGTTTTCTCACTTTCTTAACTTTGGTGGGGGCAGATTCAGAAAAACATCAATTTCCCAAGAAATTCTGGGAAGGAATTTTTGAAAATACTGGTAGGAGAAAATGAGCCTTCAATAAGACAGTTTGTCATTGCTAGCATGATGGTGAGTCCCATTTTATTTTATTTTATTTTTTCTTAGGTTTTTTTTTTTTTTTTGAGACACAGTCTCGCTTTGTAGTTCAGGCTGGCCCTGAGCTCAGCCTCAAACTCACATCACAGCAATTCTCCTGCCTCTGCGATTACAGGCGTGAGCCACCACGCCCGGCACTGTGGTATGTTGTACTGATTGCTGCTGGGCATGAGTCTCCACGCCCAGTATTGTATGTGGTTACCGGGGATCGAACCCGGGCCCTTGCACTTGCAAGACAGGTGCCGGAACCACTGAGCTAAATCCCTGGCCGGGTGAGTCCCATTTTAAATCAGAGAGCTGTTAGAGATTTAACTTGAGTCCAGCCCTGAGAAGCAAACATCCTTGGACATATCCAGAAAGCTAGTGGGGTGACTTCTAGAAGCCAATTTATTTCTAGTTTTTGTTTCGTTTGTTAACATATCTTATAATTTTATTTAAAAATGTAAGTAGTTAAACACATAAAATTGATGTTCTGTTTTTAAGTGTACAGGCCAGCAGCATTAGGTGCAGTCTCATTGCTGTGCGATTATCACCATCATCTGCCTCCTGAGCTCTTTAACAGCAGAGCACAGGCTCTGTACCCCCTCAGTAGTGATTCCCATTTCCTTCTCCTGTGAGCTACGGGGAGCTGCCTTCTCCTTTCTCTCTCTGAGTTTAACCCCTCCGGGCACCTCACACCAGTGGAAACACAGGCATCTTTGTGCTTTGTGATCGGCTTTTTTCACTTAGAATCCTGCTTTCATGGTTCATCCCTGACATTGTCTGTATCAGCCGAGGCTGTTTTCGGGGACTCTGTAACTGTTGGGAAGGAATGTTTCCTGAATGCCGCAGCAGGCAGGCTCCCTGCCGTGGCCTCAGAACACACCTGGGATTCAGAGCCCTGAGCACCTCTGAGTCCAGAGCAAGCCTGCTCGTCAGTGTCCTCCAGCTCACTCCTCTTGACCTTGGGTCCTGGGGACATCTTCCTTGCGGCTTCTGTGGCAATGGAAGCCAGTGACAGCGGCAAGGGTGGCATTGTGTGAGGACCAGGAGTGGTGCTGACATCCATGTTTTCTCTGTGACCCTGGAGGAGGTGCAGCAGCAAAGGAATGAGGTGAGCTTCATGTGACTTGTGAGCAGTGAAGTGTGGCTGGCTGATATACCTGCTGGCATGAGCGTGGCAGTTTCTTCATTGGTGTTGGGATTATTGTGGTCTACACAGGATGCCATCACAAAACGCCACAGGTTGGGTGGCTTAGAAAGCACAGAAACTTATTTCCTACAGTCCTGGAGGCTGGGAAGTCCAAGATCAACGTGTCAGCAGTCAGGACTGCCAGTGCAGAGCTACTGCCTTCTCACCATAAGTCACGTGGTAGAAAGATGAGGGATCTCGCTGTGACCCTTCTTCAAGGGGACTTATCTCACTGACCACTTCCCCGTGGCCCTGCCTCCTGATGCGACGACCTTGAGGCTTCCAACACATGAATTTTGGAGGATCCACACATTCAACCATAGCAGAGGAAAGTCTTTCATTAACTATATATCACTGGGGAAACTTAGAGAGATATTGGAGGATGACAGAAGAAGGTAAGGAAAAGAAGCAAAAACAATGCCTGGGAATGTGACCCCCGATCACCTCAGTCTGATTTAATGTGAGAAAGCAGATGCTGCTTCAGCAATATGTGACCTGGGAAACAAAAAGAAAAACCTCCCATGCGTAGCAGGGATCCTCAGTCATCATCCCTCCTCCTTTACTGACGGAAGACTTTAGTCAGCAAGAGGCTATCGCTTTTGGGGTCCACCCCCTGTTCTCACATCTGCTGGGTGTAGAAATACCCAAGGTTCCATCTGGACTTTCATGGCCAGAGAAGGATTTACTATTTCGTTCATGGGAAATGAAACTAGTAGCACTTTAAATCATTAGAAGTCAATGATAATCTTGAAAGAGTTCTAGGATAAGACTGCAAAATACCTGGGGATCTCTGACCAAGATTTTGGTGGAAAGTTCTGTAAAGGGGTCCATGCCCATTAAGGATTGTGTCCAGTAGGAGTTTAGCAGGTTCTACCTTTGTTCTTAGACTTTGGGTGACCAGAGCTAGTCTCGGAGTACATGGCGTGGCATCTAGCCTTTGCTTCCGGACATGCTGTGCATGGGTAGTGTCAGCAAGATCACAGAGAATGGTTTTCAGGACTGACAGTGAGATCAGCCCCGGCAAGGCAGTGGACAAGAGGTTATGCTGAGAGCCCATGCAAAGTGTAATTTTCTTAAGGACTTCTCGGAAGACATCCATCACTATGAGCTTCCTCTCTGTTATCCGGCATCCGTCATCAAGCTGAAGAGCAGCAGGACCTGCGGAGGTGACGCATTACGAGCCAGCCCACAGTAGATGGCTCAGGGACTCACATTCACTTCCTGTCAACACGGAGATGGACCTAAGAACCAAGTGAACATCCTGCCCTGGAGGATGTAACCCACACAGGCAAGAAGGCGGGAAAGAGAAAAGACATTGAACGCCACAGGGCAGCAGGTGGTTGCTTTTAACTCTCCCTGCCATGAGGGAAAGGGCGGGAGTGGAGTGGGGATGTTTCATAGTGGGAGACAGGGCATAATCATAGACAAAATGACTTCTGTGTGTTGGGGGGAGTCTTTCAGCTGCTCTCGGCATTAAAGGCCATTACACCATCTAGGGATGCTCTGGGCCCGCGCAGAGTGGGGGGGTAATAGGCCTTTGGCATTGCAGGGAATTACTGCCACAGCATTCCCTACATTTCTTGGTTTTCTGAAAAGCAAACAGAGACAGAAATCACTAGAGCAATAAAAATGCTCTTAATGTTTTTGAGGCACCAAGTAGGGAGTGAATTTTGAGCCATTGTGGAAAGCGACTGGGAGCACTTTGAAACCAGAAAGCAAATGGAGCATGTGGGACTTTCAGGGAAAGCAAGAAGCAAAATCATCTCTGTCCACCCAGCCGCCCAAGCCAGACTCTGCGAGGCCATCTCTGACTCTGTGTCTCCCCCACCTTTCAGATGGGTTGTTTCCACATTTATGCTCAGAAGGACTGTGTTGCTATGGACAATTTTACATGTCTCCTGTGCAATGAGGAAGAATTTCTGCAAGATAACATCAAGTTGTTTCAGAAGAGATTGGGCCAATGTAACAAGCAGACACAATGCATGGATCCTGAATTAGAAAAAAAAATGATAAAAGACATATTTGGGACAATTGGGGAAATTTGATTATGTAGTGACTATCGATGTAGTGTGCACTTAACCCCCCATACCAGGATGTTAAGTCAGGGTCATCAGCCTTTTAAAACATTCTTGTTAAATGGCCTGGGTTGGATTTGAACTTACAATCCTCCTGCCTCAGCTTCCAAGAGTGCTGGAATGACAGGTCTGTACTACCACACCTGGCTCGGAATTTAATTTAAAAGTCTGAGTACCATCAGAGTTGTGTATGAAAATGTCTTTTCCTTTTTCTTTTTTAAGAGTATTTACCTATGAACTGCCAAGATATCTATATTTCACTTTCAAATTGCTCAGGAAAAGAGTGTGAATTTGAATAGAGAAAGAGAAGGATTTTGAATCGATTCAGGTATTGGGGCCACAGCAGTGCAACCAAAGAGACTCATGAAAGATTTGCAGCAGTGCTTCAGAGAGCAGCGAGAATGATGGGTCAAGTGTGCGCAGAGAGATGGGAGTACTTTGAGGGGGGGCGAATGGTAATGTGTCCTTTACTGCAATATTTTTTTCTTAAGATTTAATTGTTATCGGTACATTTTATATGCATATCATGATCACACCAATATTGAGAATTTGTACCAGTATATGACATAACTTCTCATTTTTTCCCATTCTTCTGCCCACCCTGCAACCCTCCCACCCCCTATACACATAAACTTTGTGTCCTTTTAATATCTTTTTTTTAAAAAATGAAATCACTATGTGTTTTGATCATCTCTCATATAGGCATGTCTGAGTTTTTTCAAGATGAAAAACAACAATGTTGGACCTGCTAGGATCTAGTTAGGAAAATTGAAATCACTCCAGGCCTTTCAAACAGAAAGGTGTTAAGACACAGAATTGGCGCTGAAGGCACTAGAGAGGTCGGGGGCACACAGGACGGAGGTGGGAGTGGGGGAGGCAGAGGAAGAGGCAGTGATGCCCGATGCCCAGAAACCGGAAGCCTAAGGCCTGACCTTGCTGCTTGTCCTGGACCCAACACAGGAACTGCAGAGAGAGGCGCGTCCCAAGTCCGGCTCCCCTTCCCTCCACTGTGAGTGTCACCAGGTCTGTTGCCAAGGCCAACGCCAGAAGCAGAAAGCTTCTTTCTTTTTTCTTCTTTCTGCCTTCTTGTCTCCTCCCACAGCAGGGCCTAACAGGAAATGCTCAGGCAGGGCCTCCTGGGGAATGCAGTTTGCAGACTCTAAACCCTGGCAGTTCAGAGTTCAGTGTGACGAGATGTGACACTAGGAGGCATTAGGTAGCAAAGGACACCCTTGGCCCCCAGCAGGAGACAAGAGTTTCTCTGTACCCCATCTTTCCCAGCGGTTGGTATGTCTCACTTTTTGACTTTTGGATCTTGTGGGACTTAGGTGATATTTTATCGTAGTTTCAGTTGCATTCCTGTTCATCCCACATGGACAGCTTACAGATTTCCTCCTTGGAAAAGCACACATGTAAGGAGTGTGTTCTAGTGCACTGTCTTCTCATTGCACTCATTACAACTGGTAAGTGCATGTTCATTTGTGACATTATTTATTATCTGTCAGTTCCATACTTGTGAAAATTCTGCAACGCACAACTGTATTGTATTCTGCTGTGTTCCTTGTGCCCAGCACATTGCCATGTACCGTGTGCATGTGCTCACTGGATTTGTGAACTGAAGAATGAAGAAAGATTAGCTTTAATACTGACTGGTTGGACCTGGAATCCTGTTAAAGAGAATACTGAGAGCGTGGTGATTAATGCCAGAACCTCAAGGCATTATGCTATTCTTTGTCATTTGTGAGATGCACACAAACTTTTGCAAATATCGCGGTGGGGGGATATGGTGGAAGCAGCTGCTCACCTCATGGTGGCCAAGAAGCAAAGAGAGAGGAAGAGGCCTTCAAGGACATACCTCCAATGGCCTCCAGACCCTCACCAGGCCCCAATGCCTTCCCACAGAACCACGATGAGGATCAAGATGTATGAACTTTTGGGGGACATTATAGGCCAGACTATAGTATACACACAGTTCCTTATGGTAGGGTTTCCCGCATCAATGAATTATGAAAGCAGAGCCTCCAGCGAGAGTTTGAGAGAGTGGTGGCTACCCTAACCCCAGCCAAATGCACGATGACCTGCTGACCAGCCTGGCTTGCCCAGGCCTAAAGCATTTCCCAGGACAAGAGACTTAGTGCTGAAACCAACCCCCTGGGAAAAGCCAGGGATAAATTGATCATTCTAGGGACCATCCTGGGCTACAACTGGGAATTTAGAAAAAAGCTTCGGCCTTTGTGGAGTGGAATCTAATCTTGTGTGAATGCATTTGTTCTAACAAAGAATTGATAACTGTGTTAAAGATGTAGGCCAAGTTTAAGGAGCTTAAATTCACAGTGGTAAAATCAATTGTATGTTTGCCTGCACGTGTATAATGTATGATAAAAATACAATGTGTTTAAATTAAAAATATATATTGTAGAAAAAGGCACATTGACATTCACCCCCCTCGAAATCCTCCCTTCACTTCAAGCACACTTTATCTCATCATTCTTGTCTCTTTCTGAAGCAGCTCTGGAAGTTCTTTGACACGCGTATCTAATTGTGCTGCTATGGTTGCATTTATGCCTTGGAAAATGTTTCCTTTTGTGATTATTTGGCCTGTGGAGAAAAGTTAGAAGACTTTCAGTGCCAGACCTAGTGAATAAAGTGGGTGAGGTTTTTATGAGCCTCCCTCATAAAATGGGTGCTTCACCATTCACCATGTTTTGATCATAGCTCAGAGGGACAGTCATGAAAGAGGACTTGCAAAGCTACTTGAGAAGTGGCAAGATTGATCAAGTGTGTTTGAAATGAGTAGGAGTATTTTGAGGGGAATTAATGGTAGTGCATCTTTTACTGCATTAAATTTAAACATTCATCCTTCTTTCCCATTGTCATTTGTGTTTTGTAAGGATTTTTCGGATTGTGCCTTTATTGTTTATTTATTTTTTGAGACAATATCTTGCTATGAAGCCCAGGATGACCTCAAACTCACAGCAATCCTCCTGTCTCAGCCTCCTGAGTGCTGGGATTACAGGCATGTGTCAAAAATACCTGGTAGATTGTATCTTCTAATATTTGAAAGTGATGTTGCTAAACAAATGAACAATTTGAAATTCTTTATTGTCTTTTATTTCTTCCTTTTATAGTACTGGCTTGAACCCAGGGTCTCTCCTATTCTAGTGAAACACTCTGCCACTGAATCACAACCAACTCCTTTTAATGTTTTGAGACATGATCTTGCCGTTAGTTTGAGGCGAAGTCTTGCTAAGTGGCCCAGGTTAGCCTTGAACTTGTCATCCTCTAGCCTTGGCCTCTCAATAAATCAATAATTTTTTTTTTTTTTTTTTTTTTTTTTAGAGACAGGGTCTCGCTTTGTAGTTCAGGCTGGCCCTGAGCTCAGCCTCAAACTCACATCAAAGCAATCCTCCTGCCTCTGCATCTCCAGTGCTGGAGCCACCATGTGGCCACCATGCCCAGCACTGTGGTATGTGGTGCTGATTGCTGGTGGGCGTGAGTCTCCACACCCAGTATTGTATGTGGTTACCAGGAAATCGAACCTGGGTCCTTGTGCTTGCAAGACAGGTGCAGGAACCACTGAGCTAAATGCCCGGCCCCCAAAATCAATAATTTTTAATGAATGACATTAAATATGTTAAAAAGAAATAAAAAGCCTCCTGAAAAAGCAAAGAAGCATATAGAATAGCCACCCATTTGTTCATGTGTTTAGCACTTGCATACAAAGCTTTCTGGACAACTCCAAGGACAGTGAAGGTGTTGATCAACTTGTGAGGCCTTGACAGTGTGGTTGTATGTAACTAGAGAAAGTGTTCTAGCTTGATTATTGGGAACCCAGAGCCACCTCTGGTTCTAGACAAGAAAACTACTGCCTATGAGAAATGACACCTGTACTCATCAGCATTCACCGATGTGGACCAGAAAGTCAGAATCTACCTGAGTTTCCAGAAAGCAGCTGCATGCTGCAGAGTCAGCCTTATGAGTTCCATCTGCACTGGTGATGAAGTGGCTTGGTGACTCTTGGGTGTGTGTGTGTGTGCACTCATTGTGTGTACACATGCACAGAGAGGTCCGAGAGCCTGGTAAGAGAGTTTTCTTAAGTTGTGTTTATGGATTTGTATAATGGTCAGTGGATTCCATGGACAGTGTGGTCAACATGTGCCAATGACTGCAGTGTGCAGAAGCC
The DNA here is from genome assembly GCA_004026965.1 of Petromus typicus. NCBI lineage: Eukaryota > Metazoa > Chordata > Mammalia > Rodentia > Petromuridae > Petromus > Petromus typicus. The sequence goes on along the minus strand of PVIR01000844.1, from coordinate 60,102 downwards.
CCCCTCTTCTCAGTGAAAGACTTTCCTTTTGTTAGCAACCCTCTCCTTGATTTTAATTCTCCTTTACTCATTTTTAAAAAATGATTTATATATAATCATTAAATCATATGGTTAAAAAGCATATGACAGGGGCTGAGGACTTAGCTCAGTGGTTCTGGCACCTGCCTTGCCAGTGCAAGGTTCCAGGTTCAGTCTTCAATAGCCATATACAACAATGCTGGGTGTGGTGATTCTTGCCCACCAGCAATCAGTGCCACATACCACAGTGCTGGGCGTGGTGGCTCACACCTGTAATCCCAGTACTCAGGAGGATCAGTTCAGGACCAGCCTGAACTACAAAGTGAGACCCTCTCTAATATATTAGAGAAGGTATTAGAGCCACCTTCTTCACAAATTGTTAAGCATACCCTACAACATTGATCATTTTGAGCATATTTTGTGTAGCTCTCTAGACCTTTTTCATCTTGCACAATGGACATTCTAGGCTCCTTGGACAGCACCCATTTCCCCGTCCCAGTTCCTGGTGACACTCTTCTCCTTTCTGTTGAGAGCTGCTCTTTCTTGTCCTTTGGGTTCCATTTCACTCCAAGAGTTTCACCTTAGTCTGTTGGGCCATCGTGTCCTGCTTGTTTTCTCATCCCTAAGCAGGTTCTTCCTGAGCCATCTCTTCATAGTACTGGTTCTAATAGGAAAACATAGTTTTGAAACAACTTACAACTTGAATGATACAAGATTGTTGAAAAATGGTCTACTTTGGGGCAAGGATATAGCTCAGTGGTTCCTGCACCTGTCTTGCAAGTGCAAGGGCCCGGGTTTGATTCCAGGTAACCATATACAATACTGGGCTGGAGACTCACGCCCACCAGCAATCAGTACCACATACCACGGTGCTGGGCGTGGTGGCTCACGCCTGTAATCCCAGCACTTGGGAGGCAGAGGCAGGAAGATTGCTGTGATGTAAGTTTGAGGCTGAGCTCAGGGCCAGCCTGAACTACAAAGCCAGACCCTGTCTCAAAAAACCTAAAAAAAAAAGGTCTATTTTTGAATTGGAACACAATATGTGCTTTGATTTAAACTGTGCTGTAAGACTATATTTATTGTCACAGAGAGATGTTTGTGGTATTGCTTTCCTAGTAAATGATATAATACTCCCTGTGTAGTACAATCTTATTATGTACTTAAATAGATAAATACACAGTGACATTTGAATGTTCATAAAAATCTGCAGTATTTATCACCTGGTGGTGAAAATATGTATGATTTATGTATTATTTCTGCTTGTCAGCAATTTCTATTTTTTTCTACAAGGAAAATACATTTCTGATGTAATGAAAGAGGAATATATGATGTAGGAAAAAATTATCTTAGGAGATTAATCCTACTTGGCTGGTTGACTGTGTGGAACTCTGTAATAAAGATCCAACACGTTCTTTTGGGTGCAGCATTAGCTCTTCTGTCAGAAAGTAGACTGCCCTCTTACTTATGGGTTGTTCCTAAAGGTAGACTTTAGTCCTAGCACTCTAGTGCTAGGCTGAGACAGGAGGATTGCAAGTTTGAGCCCAGCCTGGGTAACTTGATGAAACACTGTCTCAAAATAAAAAAATAAAAACTGGGCTAGGATATAGCTCAGTATGAAAGTCTTGTGTTCAATCCTCAGTACCACCAAAATGTTTAAAAAAAGCATTTTGTTTTATAATGTATTTCTTTTCCTGGAAAAGTCAGGCCTTGAATATGGCATTGTTTTTACATCACAACCTCACTCCTGTAAGACTGAACTTACTGCAAACCACTGGAATGCGTTCGATCCATGAGAATGTAAAAGATTGTGAAACATAACTCTAAACCATCTCCCTCATGTGTGAACCCAGGAATCCAGGCTCCTACATCTGGATGAATATTCCCGAAGCTAGAGTGTTATTTATTATTATTTGTAGCTGTTTGGGGGAAACCTGATTTGGTTGAATCTGACAGTGACTACTATCAGTACTATCAGTACTACTACTATTGTAGTGACCACTGTCTAGCATCCTCTCATTTTAATCCTTACAAGTACTCTATGAGATGGGCAGTAGTCTGAATTTAGAGAGAAGGCAGACATGGAGAGTTCATACAAGGTCAATGCCAAGGGGCAAAACAGCTTCTAGGCCCTTTCTGCCTAGTGCCAAATCCAGCCAGAAACTGCAGTGTGCCGTGTGCAGACCCACGCTGAAAGCCTACCCCGCGTCTTACAGCCCCTCCGTGCTCCTGCACTGACTCTTAAGTGCCTGAGTTAATCACAGGCTTTATTCTTTACACTCGACCAGAAAGTCTCCAGAGGTGAAGAACTGCCACCAGAACTGCGAATGTGCCTCAGTCAGGCTCGGAAGACCTGAATCTTCAGTGAAGCATTCCAAAAATGAAGTGAGCAGCAGTGGCAGCAGCAGTGGCAGCAGGGGTAGCGTCCAGTTGTTGTTCAGCCTTCTGCAAGATGGCTGTAAAGGACATTATCCATTTGCACAAATAACTCTGAGTCTTTTTGTGAAAAAGTAATTATCTTTAAAATTCTATCCTTTTGAGAGTCTGAATAGAGTTCTTTAAAAATCCTTGGCTTTTTAATGTGTTCTCATAAAATATGAGCATGTGTGGTAATGCAGATGTTAATTAGCTTGATTTTTCTCAATTAAAATGAATGAGAGAATTTATGCATGAATTAAGGGCAGAAAATCCCCAGCTTCGGGTCGAAGACATTGGGCTCTGTCCCTTACTAACCCTATGACCTTAGTCTTGTCACTTGACCTCTGAAGTCCAACTTCACTGTCTCTGCAGTGAACCTTCCAGGAGATTGTTTTGAGGTTTGCATGACTAGGCATCAGCTCCACAGTCTCTATGAACCTCGCTCCTGTGTCACCCTTCCCAAAGAAAGAGCTCTGGTCATCCTTAGACTGCAAAGTACTTTTGCTCTTTAAATGGCCAATTAATTCACAGAGGTAGTGTCTTTTAATGCAGGTTCTATATGCAAGTTAACAACCCAGGAAAACAGAAGGCTTATGTTTTTCCGCATAATAAACCGTGAAGAAATGAGTAGGGCTAGCTCTCCAGCCTCCCTATTAGAGCAGATGCTATAAAATACAGAACATACACATGAAATCTTCTTTGAGCCCCAGTGCAGTTCTGGCAGACTCTATGCCAAAGATTATTCAGAAATGCTCTTCAACCTGTGGCTAGACTTTAAGATCACCAGACCTGTGCATTTGGGTTCTTGCCGATGAATCCTGTTATGCATCGGAAACTAGGTTATAAGGCGTCTGCAATAGGCAAGACAGAAATGGGTAACTCCAAAGCCTGGGTCTTACACGCAGATGTCAGTCTGTGGCAGAGCTCTGTCCAGGATGCTGTGGGGGTGCAGAGACTTGTTCTGCCAGTTCCCACACGTAGGAAGGTCTGATCACATGGAAATCATCCACAGCCATGGAGCCCCAGAAAAGCCTAAGCCATTTCAAGAATCGCATGAGCTACAGTGTGTGAGCTACAGTGTTCTGGGGCTTGTGCCCTGTAAGTGCTTTGCTTACAGGCTCCACGTATACACAGATGGGGACATGTGAGCAAAATGTGAGGTTCCCAGGTTTGCTGTCACCAGTTACCACACACTGGATGGAATAAAATAGTAGCCAAGGATTGCTTGACAAATCTAGATGGTAAAAGGTCAAAATCAAGAGTCAGTAAAGCTGTGATCCCTCTGAGAGTTTGGTAGAGTCCTTTTTGCCCCTCTCCTGTTTGTGGTGGCAATGGCAGTCCTGGAGCTCTTTGACTGGCAGCTACATCCCCCTATCTCTGCCTCCATTGTCACATGCCGTCTCCCCCAGGCTTTCACATTATCTTCCCCTATTGTTTTAAAGACCCGCCCATCTCCAGCATGTTCATCTGAGCTCATTACTGTACTTCGGGAACAATTGTTTCTAGAGGTCGTTTCCTGAGGACCTATGGGTGAGGACTTCCACCCATTCTCTTTTTTTTTTTGAGATAGGTTCTTGTTTTGTAGTTCAGGATGGCTGTGAACTCACTATGTAGCCCTGGCCAGCCTCAAACTCACAGCAATCCTCCTGCCTCTGCCTCCCAAGTGCTGGCATTACAGGGGTGAGCCATCACGCCTGGCATGGTGGTATGGGGTTACCAGGCATTGAACTTGGGACCTTGTGTTTGCCAGGCAGATGTCAGAACCACTGAGCTAAAGCCCTGGTTAGGGAGCACAGTTCAGGCCAAAAATGACAGAAAGTCAGGTGAATATACAAATGGGAAGTCTCTCTAGTGTTCTTCCTTTCTCTTTCCCATCTTCTTCTCCCTCAGGGTGTGCTTTTGTTTCCATTGTCTTGCATTGGTCTTGCCTGCAGGAAATAGTCAGAATGGTGAACAAGGAAGGTAATGTCTATAGATGCAGAGTCAGAAAAACTTATGTGAAAATCTCTTTGGCAGATAGTAAGTAGTCAACTAGTAGCTGCTCTATTGCTATGTGTTCCATTGTTATAACAAAATGCCTGATACCAGGGTAATGTATACCGAGAAGGAATCCACAGTTTTGTAAGTCCAGATTAAATGATCCTGTCTGTGGAGACTTTAGTGAGGTCCTCCTGGTGGATGGTGTCATGATGGGAACATATGAAAAAAGATCCTAAGGTGAGGCAGGAAACTAGAGAACGGGAGGGGCCTGTCTTGCTCTTTAATAATCACACTTTTCATGGGCGCAAACTGGGGTTCCATGAGGACTACGTTTTTGTTTTTGTTTTTTTTTCCCCAGGGCAGCACTTCCAGTGACCCCAATACCTTACTGTTCTTTTTGTTTTGTTTTGTTTTTTGAGACAAGGTCTTGCTTTGTGGTTCAGGCTGGCCCTGAGCTCAGCCTCAAACTCACATCACAGCAATCCTCCTGCCTCTGCTTCCTGAGTGCTGGGATGACAGGCGTGAGCCACCATGCCTGGCACTGTGGTGTGTGGTATTGGTTGCTGCTGGATGTGAGTCTCCATGCCCAGTGTTGTATGTGGTTGCTGAGGATCGAATCCCGGTCCTTGTGTTTGCAAGACAGGCGCCAGAACCACTGAGCTAAATTCCTGGCCCTCCTCTCCCCCTTGTTTTTTTTTTTTTTTTGAGACAGGGTCTTGCTTGTAGTTCAGGCTGGCCCTGAGCTCACTATGTAGCCTAGGCCAGCCTGGAACTCACAGCAATCCTCCTGCCTCTGCCTCCTGAGTTCTGGGATTACAGGTATGAATCACCATGCCTGGCCCCTTATTCTTCTTAAAGATTCACTTCTTAAAGATTCCCCTACCCTCCAACACTGCCACACAAGAAGACCAAACTTCTAACACAGAGATACTCAGGAGCCTGAGAAGGCAAGCCACAGCAATTCCGTTTTCCCCTGCTTTCAAAGGAAATTGCTATTGGCGAGTCCTGGGAGGACACATAGAATTTGGTGGGTGGAGGAGGGGATACTGGGCTCTTCACAAGAGATACATCCTCAACCCCTAGGGTTTGGGACAGGCATTGAGCAGCTTCCCACAGCCTCTTCAAATGCATTTGCATAGCCGACTCTGGAAACCCAGAGAGGAGAACATGGGGAACAGGGGAGAGACTTCCTTCTTTCTTGGACACTTCCCTAAGCATGTTCCATTGGGCTTTCTCACGCTGTAGATGAAAAGAGCATGGCAGTGGAGTTGGGAAAGTCTGGGATTCTACCTCGCTCTTGGGCTAGTGTTTGTACTTGTGAAGTGAGAGCCTTGGGGCTTCTGTTTTCCTGTTCTGACTGTTCCTGTCTGTCCTTGCTAAGGTGCTGAGCCTAGCCTTGGTGTTCATACCAGGATTATGACATCAAGTATTGATTTGGTAGTGGAAGGCTGTGGTAGATTAACTAATGGTCAACTTGGAACGCACACCTGCCCTGAGTCAGTGTGGTCTGGGTGCTGAAGACCTATCTGAAGATTACTGCCAACAGCATAAAGAGAATGGAAGGGGAAGATCGTGCACTATCGATTTTCTAGGTTCATGCTGTAGTTGGTTTCCCTGATACAAACTTGGCCGTTTTTTGGGAAGAGGAGCTCGGGGCCTCACGTTCTCATCAGGAGGAGCTCTGATCTTCACTGTGAACATCATTTCCTAGTTCTAGTATAAGTCCTTCAGCCCGGTGGCATAAATCATTCACCCCACTGGCACAAGCTTTCTGGCTTCCACCCTTGGCCTTTGGGCTTTCTGGGTGCGGATTCTTGATATAGACAAGCATGAGATGTTGCCGTGGGTTGTATACCATTGGCTGCCCTCATGGAAGACATTGCCGTGGATTCTGGGCCTTCAGCTTGTGTGGGACATTGCTGTGGGATCCAGACCTGTGGCTGGATTCTTTGGGTTTCTAGATCACTTACTCTGCTCTGCACTTGACATTTGGGTGCCTCTTATCAAAACAATCCTATAAATGATGTGTCCTGTATTAAATCCATCCCTTTGCAAAGCCCTGACTACAAAAAAGGAAAATGTTTTTGATCTCTTAAAACAATTAAGATATTTACAAAACTTGTCTTCCCTCCTTAACTCTTTCTGCTCTCTCTGTCCACACCCCCATCTGTATATCATCTGCTACCTCCTGTTTGGAGTGAGGAAGAATACCTCACATAAGAAAAAGTTTCTGAACTGATGCTGCCTGTATTGTAATAAACGAAGGCTATGACAATTTAAAATGTATGCTGGTGGGAAAAATCCCAGTCTGCTATTTACATGAAAATCATTTCAGTTACACTACAGCACTATATTTTTAAAAAATTGATTTTTTGTACATTTTATATGCATGTTATGATACATTTTATGCTCACGTTACGATCACAGTCAACATTGAAAATTTGTACTGTACAAGACACTTTTTTCCCATTCCTCTGCCCCTCCACAGAGTAATGTGTCATGTTGTGTTTATGTCCATTCAACTTTCTATTGCTACCCAATATTTTCCTAGGATCCTGAGATAATGCTTCTGTATAAGAGGGCTGTCCAGTGTAGACAGCAGTGTCATGACCCAGATTGTTTCTCAAGTTCCTTTGTGGTCAAGTCTTTCCTCCAGCCTCTAGGCTACAGCAAGGCCTGATCTATTTTCTGTCATTGTAGTTTTGCTGTTCTAGAACTTCATATAATTAGAATCAGGCAGTTTTGGTGCCTCATTTTATTGAGCAGAAAGTTTCTGAGACTCAGGCATATTATGTGATTTGAGCTCTGCTATAAAAGCTGTTTTTTCTTTTAATTTTATCAAAAATCAACATGGAGTTGGAAAGACAGCAGCCTTTTAAATACACAGGGACCAGTAACTCAGCCAGCTTACTGTGTTTGCCACATTCTTTGTGTCTGAAGAAAGACTCTTGAAGTCCAGATAGTTTACATTTAGTTTTTGGCCCTTATCTAGAAATCTGCTGCCTCATTCCAGAAAGAAGTCAGATTGGTCTGAGGCTGTACTCTTCAAAAAACTCCATTTGCTGTGGTCACAGTGTGATTTTATAGGCATTTCCATATGGCAACCAAAATAGATCTCTAAGATGAGCTCTTTCTTCATAATAAAAGAAGGCTACCACATTTTCGTGATTTCTTAAAATACCATATTGGAAATATTTTTGTTCCTTAAATTTGACACTCTGACTTGCACTCTTGGACACATTTTCAAGTGCAGCAAGCTGTCATAAAATATCAATGAATGGACTTCACTGAATGTGTAAACGAGCACAGAGAAGCTGCTGGCATGCACTGAGCAAGAGGCGAGGAAGTGGAGAGAAACATCGCGTCATGGAGAAGGAGACTAGACAGGCCTGGTTTCTCCAGGCCATGAAAGGTAGACAAATAATTTCAATCCAAACCTCAAAAGATTTTTTGGGGGGAGAAATTGACAAAATTCATGTAAATAATTTTACAAGAAGAATGAACCAAAATCATTTTGAAAAAGAATTTTTAAAAAGAGAAATGCTTGGGGCTGGGGAGTTAGCTCAGTGGTTCCGGCGCCTGTCTTGCAAGCGCAAGGACCCGTGTTCGATCTCTGGTAACCACATACCTATACTGGGTGTGGAGACTCACACCCAGCAGCAATCAGTACCACATACCACAGTGCCGGGCGTGGTGGCTCACGCCTGTAATCCCAGCACTCGGAAGCAGAGGCAGGAGGATTGCTGTGATGTGAGTTTGAGGCTGAGCTCAGGGCCAGCCTGAACCACAAAGCGAGACACTGTCTCAAAAGAAAAAAAAAAAAAAGAGAGAAATGCTTATCTCATTAGATGTCAGATATTTTATAGAAAATGCTTGATCATATTTGGGAACTTGTCTTTTTCTTTTCATTTTTTCCTACCTTCCTTTCTTCCTTTGTTCCCTCCTCCCTCATCTCCTTCTTTTCTTTTTTTCCTTATGGAACTATAGATTTAAATTAGGGCTCTCTCACTGAATCACATCCTCACCCCTTTAAAAATACTTTTTATTTTGAGACAAGTTCTTGCTAAGTTGACCGGGTGGGGTTTGAACTTGAGATCTTCCTGCCTCAGCCTACCAGACTGCTGATATTACAGGTATGCATCAAAGCATCCAGCATTATTTGGGACATTTTAATTTTTTGGTTTATCCTAACACCCAGGATTAGGGGAAAACAATGATGAATGTTTCAGCAGCACTACGTAGTGAATATTGACCGCTTGTTAGGCTGAGATTTTTTTTTTTACCACAAGAATTGGACTTATTCTGATATCATTCCTGTGCGGACCCCCTCTTCCCTTTAGGAGAGTCTCTGCTGTCCTTAAAAAAGACATGGAAATTTTAATCTTAGCAGAGGAGCTCAGTATCTTTTCCATCCATGCATCCCTTAGAATGCTGGGAGGTTCAGACTGGTTCCAAGAGCAGATGGATATGGACAGCATTTAAATGACAGAAAAAATAAGTGTAGTGGTGATACCTCGAGAAACAGACAGATTCAGTGAATCACTAGCAGTTTCCATGAGCATCCTTCATCATTTCTGGCTTCTCATTTTCATATTAAGTGGAATGAATTTCTTCTAAAATATAATAAGATGGAAGATGAGAGGGGGAAATTGACTTATTGATGGAAAGGGAAACAACCCCTCCCCCTCCCATAGGATTTAAGTAGTCTTTTAATTTAAAATTCCAGCTGATGAATAATGCTGGTGTTTCCCACGGGTGACTTTGATTGGAGTTTCTGCCCAGCCTGAGTGAGCTGGGAAAGGCGCAGACGCATTGCTCATGACACTGCACCTGCAGGCTGCTTGGCCCTGCTCACCTGCTGTACCTAGTGCTGGTTTGGGTCAGGGCTTAGTGCTCAGTAAAGCTGCAGGTAAGGAGCTACAGCCAGTCCTAGACAAAGATGACACAGCATCACCATCTTGGCTGCAAGATGCTGATGAAGTGAGATGCACATTCAATGAAGTCCTTATTTTTAGAGCTATCTGTGGCATCGTAACAGCAGATCTGCACCTGCTTTGAACTCTCCACTGGCTCCACCCCATTTCATCTCCACCCATTTCCGGGCACTGTGGAGAATACTGGGTGGGATCCTTCCTGTCCATCTTGCCTGGTGGTCTCAATAGTATTCCATGTGTGTGAGAAGGCACGTTGATCTTCTCACTATGTATTTTACCATCTCTTCCAAGGGTGGGTGCTGTAATATCCTGGTCAGGAATCATCTCTTCCTGTCCTGTAGTGTTGCTTCTGAGCAGTTCCAGATTTGCATCTTTCTCTCTGGTCTCCCACAGTGTTTTAGACCTGTGCTTCCAGTGCCTGTGGGCCATCAATATCCTGCGGGGACACTGATGTGAACGCTTCCCACACAAAACTCATCCTGTTCTCTGCTCTCTACATTGCACCCACTTCCTTGTTTATCTCACGGAGCGGTACCCGGTGAATCTTGATGAAATCCTTCCCACTCTGGTTTATAGACTGGAAATCTGGGAATCATCTTAATCAGCCTTTCTGTCTCTGTTTTTGCTGCCATCTCTCCTCTGTTTCTGTCTCTCTCTCTCCCACTGAATACCAGTCCGTGTGCACGCTCGGCAAGTACACTACCTCTGAGCTACACTCCCAGCCCTATCCATAATCTCTCACAGCCAAGTCACAGAGACTTGTTTAATCTGCCTTCTTGGTATTGCTCAAATTTCATTGCTGCTTCTGTGTTTTTATTTTCACTAGCTTCTTTTGGAAATTCTCATTATGTCTGGCCTGGAGTATATTTATAGCCACCTAACAGGCCTTCAAGTTCTTTGTTGTGAGTCCTTTCAATCTAATAGCAATCTTGCTTCCTGGACATTCTTCTTAAAATGCAAATGAGTGTATCATTGTCTTATTAAAAATCCCCCAGTGGTCCTATTATCAGCAGGGCAAAAAGTCACCTCCTGGGCATGCCATCTTTCTCTTCTCCCCAGGAAGGAGCCCTGGCCTACCTTTGCAGGTGTAGCTGTCACCCCTGTTCATTGACAGCATCCTCTCTGGAGGTCCTGAATTGTCTGCAGGTCATCAAATGGGCTCCCCTGTCTTATACCTGGCACTTGTCCTGAAATGTTGTGCCCTTGTTTATCCTGTGATATCTTATGCGGCTCACACCTCCCAGCCTCTCAGGCAAAGCAACCTGACTGAATGAGCCCTTCTGTCTTTTGTCCAGGAACACTCGGCTGTGCAGGAGAATGGGTACAGCCCAAGTGGGAAGACTCCAGGTTCTCTTTGCTGTCCTAACCTCCTCCAAGAGCTGGGGTGGAGACGGCGTTGGCCAAGTTGGATTTGTAGCTGCCTCAAGACCCAGAGTCCCCAGTTATGACCCAACTTAGAGTCACATGACTTTGAGGCGGTGCATTCCCCAGAAATACAAATCTTAACTTTTGTAGACAGCGAGACATCAATTTACACAATATACTGCGGATCCATCACCTTGTGTGCTAATTCTAAAAAGAATTTGAGTTTTACTTTTGGCTCCCTGTTGCCTGGGAGGAGGAGCAGCCCGTCTCTGCCGTTCAGTCAGGGGCAAAGGAGAGTCTGTCTGTTCTGACGGTCATCTATGTACTATGGCTTGGCTCTCTCATACTAGTTTTTATAGCTTCAAAGTCTTGGTTCAACACTGCCTCCTTACAGAATGCTTACTAAGCCTTCCTTGGTTATTTAAATGTAATAAATTCATGTTCTCTCTGGTGCCATCATCCAAAGACTGCACTGGGTGGCTGTTGATATTAAAGTGGCCCCGTGGCTAGAACCACAAAGATTTCTCTGAGATTCTTTAATATCTGTGTGTTTCTCAGGGGAGAGGGTACCTGCTCATTATCAGACATCCTGTGAAAGACGCAGTGACAAATTGACAGGACCTGCTGTGTGTCGGACCCATCTGGTAATTCAGTGATGGGCCACTAGTGGATGTTGTAGTTACAAGGGACATCCACCAGATGGCCGAAGGAAATGAATTTATTCCCAGTTGAGATTTCTAGTTTAGAAATCTGGTATATAAAAAAAGCAGTGATTGGTGAGGAATCAAAAGGCCCTCGGTAGTGAACCCTAAATTGCCAACAAAAGGCACGCAGCATCTCCTGACATCAGCAATGGATTTGTAGAGCTTTTGCAGATTTGAAGGTGGAAACACTGAATTGTGTTATCCTGCCTTGTAGGTCAGACACATTTCAAGAATTACAGAATAATTATTGAAATGCAATTCTGCCCCACAAATATTTATTGAGTGCTTGAGTTTCTATTAAACCTTATGAGCAGCTTATCAAAGTATATTTCACAAGAGGCTAGGTTTATCAGATATAGAAAATGCATGGTGGGGGCCAGGGATTTAGCTTAGTGGTTCTATTGTCTGCCTGACAAGCACAAGGTCCCGAGTTCGATGCCTGGTAACCACATACTACAATGCCAGGCATGGTGGCTCATGCCTGTAATGCCAGCACTGATAAACACATACCACAGTGCTGGTGTGGTGGGTCACACAGGTGATCCCAGCACTTGGGAGGCAGAGGCAGGAGGATTGCTTTGATTTTGAGGCTGGCCTGGGCTCCATAGTAGCCCTGGGTTTGGGGCCTGTCCTGATTACAAAGTGAGACCCTGTCTCAAAAAAAAAAAAAAAAAAAAAAATGCACGGTAGACTCAAAGACAAGAGGGATTTTTTTTTTCCTTTTCCTTTGTGTGCTTTAGTGCCGGTCACCATTTCAAGATATGCTGTAGAAAAATAGTTGTGACCTAGCAGAATAGATAAAACATAAAACAAAACAAAAGCAAAAGCTTAAAGAGCTGTGGTATTTATACGTTGAGATGCATTTTATATGATATATGCATGTCAATATCAGAGTTTATTAAAACCACAAATTATTAAAGCCTTAATGTGGTGGTTTAAAAATAAATCAATATAGACAAAGACCCAATCAGACCCGTGGTATTTGTAAAATATGTTTAAATGGTTGTTTTCTACTATGAATGCTGGCATTTTGTGAAGTTTTGGGAACAAGCCTGTATTTCATTACTTTAGGATGTAAAGAATATAGTACAGGGCCGGGGATATAGCTCAGTGGTTCCGGTGCCTGTCTTGCAAGTGCAAGGACCTGGGTTTGATCCTCGGTAACCACATAACAATACTGGGCATGGAGACTCACCCCAGCAGCAATCAGTACCACATACCACAGTGCCGGGCGTGATGACTCACGCCTGTAATCCCAGCACTTGGGAGGCAGAGGCAGGAGGATTTCTGTGATGTGAGTTTGAGGTGGAGCTGAGGGCCAGCCTGAACTACAAAGTGAGACCCTGTCTCAAAAAACCTAAAAAAAAAAAGAGAATATAATACAAGCCTAGTTAGACAATTCCTTTAATTTACTTGACAAATATATTATAGGGCATGAATGGTGAAGGAGATAGAACTCAGAGAGGCATGGATTAGCAATACTGATTTCTAATTCTGTTACTCTCAAAACAATAAGCTTTGTTATTGTGGTTTGGAAATTTGAAAAATTAGGTCAATCTGTAATGCCTAGTTTTTTTTTTTTTTTTTTTAGGTTTTTTGAGACAGGGTCTCGCTTTGTGGTTCAGGCTGGCCCTGAGCTCAGTCTCAAACTCACATCACAATCCTCCTGCCTCTGCCTCCCGAGTGCTGGGATTACAGGCGTGAGCCACCACGCCCGGCACTGTGGTATGTGGTACTGGTTGCTGCTGGGTGTGGGTCTCCACACCCAG